>PVLC010034778.1:0-16736 GCA_004027655.1 Graphiurus murinus | reverse complement strand
TCAGGAAAACAAACCCATGATAGCAACATTTACCTCTCCTGAACACAGATCCAGTGTCACCGAATCACTTCTTAAAGGTCCCACCTCTGAGTCAGGCATGGTGGCGCACACCTATAATTCCAACACTTGAGGCTGAAGACAGGAGGATCTCGGGTTTGAGGTCAAACTCAGCAATTTAGCAAGAACTTCATCAATTTAATGAGACCCTGTTTCAAAATAAAAAACAAAAAGGGCTGGGAGTGTAGCTCAGAGGTAGAACACTCCTGGGTTAAATTCCCAGTACCAAAAAAAAAAACAAAAAAAAAAGAAAGGGATCCCCCCTCTGAACACTGTTGCATTGATTGTTTCTAGCACATAAACTTTGGGGAACACATTCAGGACGTAGCAGCTTGTCACCAAATGCAATTATCACACTAATAGTGGGCCCCAATCCCTCTGATTCTCCAAGGAGAACCACTTTCAACTTTTTTAACTGATTCTTCTGGTATTTGTATCCTTTCTCTAAGTAACATGATTATGTAGTTACTTTTTTATTTTTCTACTTTAGGCATTGTGTACAGCCATTTTAATCCTTGAGCCTCCCAGTAAAGTCATTTTGTAATTTTGGATAGATTAATATCTAAGGTTTATACTGTTAACAGTCATGTGAGTGATATCTACTGCTAAGTGGTGTGGTATTCAGGTATTTGCTGTCCCGAGCATGCTATTATACTTCCTGCAGCTCACTATTGTCTTTTGCTTGCTTATTGAATAACGCCCTCTGCACATATCGCTGGCCCCAGCCTCTCCCTGAGACGTGCACTCTTTTCTCACCACACTGCCGACTTCTGCTTCTCCAGCACCTCCCTGCTGGTCCCCCTCCCAGCTGCAGTCAGGATAGGGTGGCTACTAAGCTTGCTGTGCAGTGTCCGAGTCCCTCTGTTTTGATTTATACCCTCATTCTGGCAAAGCATACTCCTCTAGTAGTTTCCTTGAAAAGGGGGTGAATTAGAGGTAAATCTTTTTAGAGCTGTGTACCTGTCTGAAAATGCCTGTATTGGGACCTCACACCTCTTTGATGGTTGGTCCAGAATACTAAGCTAGAAAGTCCTCAGAAATTGAAGGCATCACTTTCTTATCTAAGCTAAGGCATCACTGTTGAGAAGTCCAGTGTCATTCTAATTCTATTAAGTTATTTTTTTCTGAGGAAACAGGGGTTGAACCCAGGGCCTTGTGCATGCTAGGCAAGTGCTCTACCACAGAGCTACATCCCCAGCTCGTAAATTCTTGATCCTTGGTATTTTGTTTCTCCCCTTCCCTCCTGCTTTTTTTCTTTCTCTCCCCATTTTTTCTCTCCACCTGACCACATCCCCTCCCGTTTCTTTTTGTCCCGATGCTTTGAAGTTTTATTTTTTTGTTTTGTTTTGTTTTGCGGTACTAGGGATTGAACTCAAGGGCATTCTACCTCTGAGCTATACCCCCAGCCGTATTTTTTATTCTTTATTTTGAAACAGGGTCTCACTAAGTTGTGGAGGACCTCACTAGGTAGCTGAGGCTGGCCGAGAACCCGGATCCTCCCGTCTCAGAAGTTTTACAATGATATATTTTGGTGTAAATACATTTTCTTTCATGGTTGCCAGGTCCTTAGTGAACACTTATTTTTAAAATACTTAATATTTCAGAGCAGTTTCAGATTCATGGCAAAAGTCAGAGAAAGTTGCAAGTATTTCCCATATAGCCCCTGCCTCCAAAATGTGCAACATCCCCCATGAGCAAAATCCCCTAACAGACTGGTACACTTGTTACAGTTGATGAACCTGTCATTCATGACTCTTACCCAGAGTACATGGCTTATGTCAGGTTTCACTCTTGGTACTGGACAGTCCATGGGTTTGAACAAATGCACAGTGACATATAGACACCACTGTAGTATCATGCAAAGCATCTTCTTTTCCTTTTTCTTTTGTCTGTTTATTCTGTGGTACTAGAGATTGAATCCAGGGGCATTCTACCTCTGAGCTACACCCCCAGCCCTATTTTATTTTTTGATTTGGAAACAGGGTCTCACTAAGTTTTGGAAGGCCTCACTAAATTGCTGAGACTGGCCATGAACCTGTGATCATCCTGTCTCAGCCTCCCAAGTACTGGGATTACATGCATGCACCACCATGCCCAACTATGCAGAGCATTTTCAGTACTCTAAAATTCTGCTTGCTCCTCCTATTCATCTCTCTCACCTGAACCCTGGAAACCACTGATCCTTTTACTGTCTCCATAGTTTCGCCCTTTCCAGAATGTCATATAATTAGAATCACACAGTGTGTATAGCTTTATTGGATTGGCTCCATTTACCTAGTAATATTTACTTGTTTCTTCCACATCATTTCATGGTTTGATAGCAAATTTCTTGAGTACTAAATGATATTCTATTGTCTGGATATACCACAGGCTATCTACTCACCTACTACAGGACATCTTTATTGCTTCCATGTTTTGGCAATTATGAATAAAGCTGCTGTAAACATCGGTTGTGCAGGATTGGGGCAAGGAACATAAGTTTTCAACTCTTTTGAGTAAATACCAAGGAGTGTGATTGCTGGATCCTACTGAGAAAGTATGTATAATCATACAAGAAACTGCCGAGCTGTCTTCAAAAATGGCTGTGTCATTTTGCATTCCTACTAGCAACAATTGAGAATTCTTATTGCCCCACATTCTTACCAACATTTAGCATTGTCAGTATTCAGAATTTTGGCCATTCTAATAGTTATATAGGGGTATCTAATTTTTGTTTCATTTTGGGTCTGTGGGGGGGGGCGGGTACTGGTGATGGAATCCAGGGGCTTTCTATCTCTGAGCTTTATTTTTCATTTTGAAAAAGTCTCACCAAGTTGTTGAGGGCCTTGCTAAGTTGCTGAGTCTGGCCTTGAAACTCCATCCTCCTGTCTCAGCCTCCCAAAGTACTAGGATTAAAGGTGTGTGCCACCAGGTCTGGCTTCAGTTTTGTTTTAACTTGCATTTCCCTGATGATACGTGATGTGGGACATTTTTTCAGATGCTTAAGGTCTTGATGCTTGAGGTGTCTTGTTAAGAAAAAGAGTTCTCTGGCATATTTCAAAATGGTATCTTTTCCCTTTCTTCTGCCACAAATATGAGAAACTTTTCTCCAATCTTGCTGTGGGAACCTGGTCGAGCTTGGGGTCCTTCATGAGCAGTTTCTCTGGAGTGTGTGATTCCTTGGGGACAGCTCAGATCTCCCCCTTGGCTGGTTCCTGAAGAGGTTTTTAGTATTCTGCTCTGACAAGCCACCCTTCTCTGCATTCTCCATTTGGTTTCTCTGCTTTGGGGTACAGTGGTTTGCCTTGTGACCCATCTCTCTGAGGGGCCTTCGAAGATTTGCTGACTTTTCAATTTGTTCAGCTTTGTAGTTGTTACAATGGAACAATGATTTGTACCTTCTTATCTGTGGGACCAGAGACCAAAAATCCTTAGCCCTTTTGATTGGAACAGTGCTATTCCATCGGGAGGTATTCTGGAACTATCCCATGAACAATAAGCTCCTTTCTGTGCTTACTCTTCTCTTTCTGAAATGTCTGATACTTAGATCTTGGGCCTATTGGACTTGTTCTGCAACTATATTTATGATTCTTTGAGTAGTGTGTGCATGTGTGTAGTACTAGGGATTGAACTCAGGACCATTCTACCTCTAAGTACACCCCCAGCCCTATTTTATTTTCATTTCTTGTTTTTTGTTTTTGTTTTGGGGTTTTTTTTTGTTTGTTTGTTTTTTTTTTTGTGGTACTGGGGATTGAACTCAGGGGCATTCTACCTCCGAGCTATATCCCCAGCCCTATTTTTTGTTCTTTATTTTGAAACCGAGTCTCACTGAGTTGCGGAGGGCCTCACTAGGTAGCTGAGGCTGGCCCCGAACCGGGATCCTCCGGTCTCAGCCTCCCAAATGCTGGGATTACAAGCGTGCGCCACCACGCCCGGCTCGATTTCTTGTTTTTTATATTGGAGATTGAACCCCAGGGCATTCTACCTCCAAGCTTCAGCTCCAGCCCTATTTTTATTTTTTAATTTTGAAACAGGGTCTCACTAAGTTGCAGAGGGCCTTGCTAAGTTGCTGAGGCGGACCTCAAACCTGTGATCCTCCTGTCTCAGCCTCCAAACTACTGGGAGATCAGGTGTGCACCACCACGCCTTGATTGAATATCCTTTATTTAAAATACCACTCTGTTCTTTTTCAATGGATGAAATATTTTTTATGTCCTTTGGAGCTCTCTAAGGGTTGTATGGTGTTTGAAGTTTGCCTCTCTTGCTTCTAATGTTTCTGTTCGTTTGGTTGAGCCCCTATCTTTCATCTTAGAGGATTTTCTCATTTCTGTGGGCATCCTTGACTATCTGCTCATATTTAAGAGGGAAGCAGCAAAGACTGAAATCTTTGAGTAGTGTGAGTAGGAGATGCTTAGTGACTGCAGAATTCACACTAGGGCCATCTAGCAGGGTGTTTCATTGGGGAAGCCCAGTGAATGGGTGTGAGTATGAGTGTCATTAGGTCTTTTCCTTTGAGCCAGTAAGATTTACAAGTAGATGAGTCTTTTCCAATATCCTCCCTGAAACATAGCATGAATATTCTGCCAGCTGGGTAGGGCAGAAGCTCAGTGCCAACATTCAGTAGAAAACTTTTACTTAATTCTTCTGTGCTTAATATCATCTCCTGCCATCAACTCTGTGTGGCTTCTCCTGGGCCAGAGAACAAACTGATCTTCATGGTATAGGGGGCAGAGCTGGGAGCTTTTTTTCTTTCTTTCTTTTCTCTTCTCCTCTTCCTTCTTCCTCCTCCTCCTCTTTTACCTCCTCCTCCTTCTTTGCTCTGGATGTGTGTGTGTGTGTGTGTGTGTGTGTGTGTGTGTGGTGCATGTGCATGACAGAGAGAGACACAGACAGACAGACAGACACTGGGGATTGAACCCAGGGGTGCTCTATCACTAAGCTACATTTTCAGCCTTATTCATTCATTGATTCATTCATTCAATTTTGAGACAGGGTCTTTAACCAGGTTAGCCTCGAGCCTGTGATCCTCTTGTCTCAGCCTCTCATGTACTGGGATTACAGGTGTGCACCACCACACCTGGCTCTAATTACTTCTTAAGCAGATCTTTCACCAGTTTTTGTATGTTAGCTTTATCCTTCCTCCTTCTAAAGACAGCTGGTGCCACCAGCTCCTACACTTTTTTCACACTTAATGGATTAATTGGTTTGCACCATGGTTTTTCCCATTGTTGTTTTAGGATTCATTTAACTTTTGGGGTCCTCATAGTCAGTTACCACCTTTCCGTCTACTTTTTTCTAGGTCCTCAAATTGGATAGATATGGTTTCCTCCCTGTTCTCTCTTTCCTAGTAGTTTATTTATTTTTATTAAGTTTAGTGTAATTTTGTAGGGTTTTGGTGGAGAGTCAAGGCAGATGCATGAATTAGGTGACTTGGTGTGGCTGTCACCCTGCTAGGCACTGCCTCCAGGCCGTGGGGCTGGGTTCTGCATGTCAATTCATGTGGGCCCTCTAGGACCCGCTGTCTGCTTGAATCTATGAAGGTTGAATTGTCCACCCTAAATAGTAACTGAGTTCCTCCCTTAGGCCAACAGATGGATCTAGTTCTTGTATTTAGTATAGACATGCAGGCTATTAAAAAGATCAGAATCTATCTGGGCAGTGGTGCATGCCTGTAATACGAGTACTTAAGAGGCTGAGAGAGAAGGATTGCAAGTTGGAGGCCAGCCTCAGCAACTTAATGAGAGATCCTGTTTGAAAATAAAGTATAGGAAAGGGCTGAAAGTATAGCTCAGTGGTAGAGTGTCCCTGGGTTCAATTACCCCCCTCCCCCCCTCCCCACGTACACACATCAGAATCCATCTCTGTCCCAGCTCTGGGTTGTTGAGAATAAACCATCAAGAGCCTTGTGAAGTTAAGTCCAGATATGTTATCAGGACCATCCTGCTTTGACTGATGGCTCAATCTCTGCTTTATTTTATGAGGTGGTCTCTCAGATCCATCCTTTAGCTTTGACTGTCTCTGGTATAGGACTTTACCCATTTTTTCTTGTGTGACCCAAAGTTAGAAACCTGCCTCAGGTGAATCAAACACAGAGCTGACTAAGTCACCTTAGGGAGTACTTATTTATTACAACAAGCGGTATCTTTTTCCAATAAGTAGACCGTCTGTATCTGTTACTGAGGATTTTCCTTCTTGAGTATCAAGGAAGAAAGAAACTGCAGTTATCAGCTCTTTCCCATACACAAAAGAACATTGGTTTCACATATATACATTGTTTCCATCCAGTTTTCGTCTAACTGTGAGGCGTTATCCACATTTTATTGAAGAGGAAACCAACTTTCACAGAGGCTGAATCACTGGTGTTATAATCAAGCGATTATAACACCAGTGAAGAGAGACTCAGAACGCTCTGGCCCCGGTGCCTGTGGGCCTTGATGGCCACAGATATGGGACAAGAAGGTCTCACAGGAACCCTGTTAGAGTGGGAAGGTCTCTCTCCAGGCATGACCTGCCATCTAAGTCCTGAAAGAAGAGAGTGGACAGGTAAAAAGCATGTGCCATGGGAACAGCATGAACAGTGGCCCTGAGGTCACAGCCACGTTGGTGACCTTGAGAAACTGGGCGACTGCAGCCCAGGGAGACAGCCTCAGGGAAAGACCAAATGGAGGAAGAGGAGAGGAGGTGAAGCTGCCCGTTCACACCTGAGACCCCTTGGAGCTAGCTGACCCCGCAGCTGGGAGTGGACGCTATTTGGGTATTTAAAAAAACATATGAAGGCTAGGCTTGGTGGTGCATTCCTGTAATACTAGTACTTGGGAGGCTGAAACAGGAGGATCGCAGGTTTGTGGCCAGTCTTAGCAACTTACCAAGGCCCACCTCAACTTAGTGAAACTGTATTTCAAAATAAAACATAAAATGCAGCTGGAGATGTAACTCAGAGGTAGAATGCCCCTGGGTTCACCACACACACACACACACACACACACACACACACACACACACACACATACACACACAAAGGCTGGGCATGGTGGCACATACCTATAATTCCATACTTGGTGGAGGGTGAGGCAGAAGGATCTCAGGTTTAAGACCAGCCTCAGCAACTTAGCAAGATGCTCAGCAACCTAGTGAGACCTCTTTCAAAACAAAAAATCTTTAAAAAGAAGTGGGGATATGTCTTGGAGGTAGAATGCCTGTGGGTTCAATCCCCAGGACTACATCAAAACAAACCAACAGCCGGGCATGGTGGTAGCACATGCTTGTAATCCCAGCATTTGGGAGGCTGAGACCAGAGGATCCGGGTTCGAGGCCAGCCTCAGCTACCTAGTGAGACACTCTGCAACTTAGTGAGACTCGGTTTCAAAATAAAGAATAAAAAATAGGGCTGGGTGTATAGCTCGGAGGTAGAATGCCCCTGAGTTCAATCCCCAGTACCGAAAAAACAAAACAAAACAAAAACAAAACAAAAAAAACCCCAACAAACCAACCCCCGTATGTTCCATCTTCACATGACCCTGTAGGATCTTCCAGTCCTGTGCATTGTATGGGTATTTTCTCCAACATTGCTGGCTTCCTTGTGTTGGAAGATTTTCCTGCTGGGCTATAACTGTTTCTTTTTTTCTTACAATGCTACATTATCTGCAAAATATCCAAGTCTGAACAGTTATTGATGATTAATAATTTGAGGACCAATAGAAAAGACTTGTGGTTCTCCAACTTGAATGCCCATTGGAATTACCTGGAGAGGTTATTTAAAAATACAGATGTACTGCTGGGGATGTGGCTCAGTGATAGACCACTTGCTTAGAGTGGGTGAGGCCCTGAGTTTGGAAAAAAAAAAAAATGTTCACAGCCACTTGGGCTGCTGCCTAACCTCCTGAATCATCGGTTTTTCAGCTGTTCCTACGCAGCTGGCCAAGCCAACTGTCAGAGGTCAGTGCTCTGGGATAGGGACAGTGCGGTCACACAGGGTCAGACAGTGGGGGTCACAGAGGGTCACACAAGTGGCTCAGCCCTGTAGTTGGCTCCGGGCTCCAGCAAGGCCCGTGTTTCCTGTCTCAAAGCGGGCTTTCCAGCGGACAGGCATGTGTCTTACATAGATCACAGAGCCCCTGTCCCCGCCTGTCCCTTCACTTCTTGCCTTCAATGGGACTGTGCTCACCATTTAGCCACTTGGCTAGTGATATTCTCTCTCTCTCTCTCTCTCTCTCTCTCTCTCTCTCTCTCTCTCTCTCTCTCTCTCTTTCTCTCTCTCTCTCTCTCTTCTTTTTGGTATTTTGGAGTGTTCTGTCTCTGAGCTATACCCCCAGTCATCATCGTCGTTGTTATCATCATCATCATCATCATCATCATCATCATCATTGTTATTTTAAACAGATTCTTGCTAAGTTGCTGAGAGTCTCACTAAGTTGCTGAGTCTGGCCTCAAACCTGCGATATTCTTGTTTCAGCCTCCCAAGTACTGGGATTACAGATGTGTGGTACCACACTCAGCAGCTAGTGAAACTTTCAATATAGTGCTATTGGCCACATTAAGAGATGGTTACTGTTCTGGTGTTTGTTTTTTGTACTGGGGATTGGACCCAGGGACATTCTACTCTGAACTACACTCTAAGTTCTTATTTATTTATTTATTTATTTAAAACAGGGTCTGAGCCGGGTGTGGTGGCGCACACTTGTAATCCCAGCATTTGGGAGGCTGAGACTGGAGGACCGGGTTCGTGGCCAGCCTCAGCTTCCTAGTGAGGCACTCCACAACTTAGCAAGACCCGGTTTCAAAATAAAGAATTAAAAAAATAGGGCTGGGGGTGTAGCTCGGAGGTAGAGTGCCCCTGAGTTCAATCCCCAGTACCACAAAAAAAAACACACACACACACACACACACACAAAAACAAGGTCTTGCTAAATTTCTGAGGCTGGCCTTGAACCAGTGATCCACCTTTCTCAGCCACCCAAGTATTGGGGTTACAACCATGAATCACCATGCCAGACCACAGTTCTTGAAAAGCTTATTAACAATGTATTTCATTAATACTAAAATGTACTCTTTTTCATATTTTTTTGGGGGGGGAAGAGGTTCTTGAGATTGAATTCACAGGCATTCTACCTCAAAGCCACAGCCCCCAGCCCTTTTGACTTTTTATTTTGAAACAAGATCTTGCTAAGTTACTGAGGCTGACTATAAGCCTGCAGTCTTTCTGTCTCCGCCTCCCAAGTACTGGGATTACAGGCATGTGCTGCTGCGCCTGGCTTCTCTTCCATATTTTATCATCTCAGAAATGGAATTGTGCTTTACGACTCGATTGCATCTTAGTGTTGATTATAATGCAACTGAGAGCTTCTCTTTGCTCAGTGGTATGTACAATAATGCTGCCACTTAAAGCCAATGGTGTCTTTGCTCTGATGAAACATAGTAATTGGTGGAAAAAAATGTACTTGTGTAAACAGGCAGCCACCAGAGCCTCGCTGGTGCTGTTCTCTGGGCTCCTGTACGTAGCTCCAGTCTGTATCTACCACTCTGTGTCACATTTGTTCCATAATTGTCCCACTCCTCCCTGCTAGATGTGAGTCCCCTGAGGGCAGAGATGTAATGGGGTACCTCTTACACAGAGCCTGACATGCAGGAAAAGCTCAAAGATCATTGGAATGAGTGGATGGTGAAGGGCTGAAGAGTTGCTGGCTCTGTGTTCTGTATGCTATGCAATGCTGCAGAGCTTCAGGAGAAGGGCAGGGGTTTTTCCTGAAGAAGCTTCTCTCCAGCAGGGGCTGGAGAGACCAGGCAAGGCTTTCTGAAGGGAAGGGGAAAGGAGCTATTCTGGCAGGATGGCCGATGGGATCCACCCCTCAGGACTGCAATGAAGGAGGAGATGGGGCGGTACTGGGATGCCCTTCTCTCCTATTGGGTAGGGCCTGTGATGATTGTTACCCAGCTGGATACTATGTTTGAATTTCAGAGGGCTATGGTGTTCAATTCACCATTGCCTTTAATCATTTACTCTGGGTTCTGAAACAATAGATGCCCAGATTCAGAAGAAAAAGCAGCTGAGCCCTCCCTCAGTGGGTTCTCACAGGAAGTTGTGAATACTCTGTCTTTGTGGGTTACACCTCCAAGCTTCCTGCCAGCGCTTAACAAGGTTTAACGAGTCTAAGAAGCCCAGGAGAAGGTGGGCAGACGGGACCACAAAGATGGAACTGGTCCTTCAAACAGGCGCCTTCTTGTGGCCTATCGTTCCAGACCTTTTAACAGAAGACTGTTCTTTTCTCCCCACGTCTCCCAAGGTAGCGCTAGCATGGCTGCTCGCTGGGGATGGGGGCTGACTCTTTAATAATGGTCATTCACCAAACAGGATTTATTTGGACCCAGTTGTCTCTTAGCCTGCCCTTATGCATCGTCGGATGGCTCGAGGTGCCTCCACTATTTGTTTCCCTCTTTTCTTTCTTTTGGTCCTGGGGATTGAACCCAGGAGCATTCTATGGCCAAGCTCCACCCCTAGCCCTTTTTATTTTTTATTGTGAAACAGGGTCTCTCTAAGTTGCTGAGGGTCTTGCTAAGGTGCTGAGGCTGGCCTCGAACCCGTGATCCTCCTGTCTTAGCCTCCCAAGTACTAGACTATAGGTGTGTGCCACTCCTCTTTTCACAGATGACTCCATAGATCATTGTGACCACATCTGAATAGTCAAGAAAGTAAGACCCGGACAGTGATGTTTTCTGGTGGCTCCTTGTTGAAGTTCATGCACCGCGGTTTCAATTCATTCCACCAATCTACACGTAGGTCGTTGGACCAGCTCTGCGGCTGAGACAGGGGCATGCTCTGGTCATCCTCGGGGTCTACAGGTGAGCTGAGCTGACCAGCTTTGACGCTGCTCACCCCAACTACCTCTGTCTGCTGCAGCTTCCTCTCCAGGGCGCTGGGCTCCTTCCTACAAGGCGCAGACACTGGCTTAGGCAAAGCTTTTGTTTCATTCCTCCTCAAGGCTGGTGGGCACTTAGGAAACCCGAGAGTCCCTCCAGAGGATGGGCCTGTCGGGGACACAGGCCTAGCATCCACTTGGCATTCCACATCTGTGTGGGATCCAGAGGGAGGCAGGAAGAGCTAGGATGTTAGGGATCAGGCCCCCATCCTGCTCACTACCACAGTTTCATTGTTTCTCTCCTTCCAGTGTGATGGATCTAGGAGGAAGCCAGGCACTCCAGATGTTAGAGCACATGGCCAAGATAGCAGGTGCCCACAGGACTGTGGCCCAGCAGCCTTGGGGGTGGTAGCACCCTACATGTAGCCAATGCTTTGTGGAAAAGTGAACTGCACACCTGGAGCAGAGGAGTCCAGAGAGCCTTGTGATAGAAAAGATGGTGTCTGTCTCTTTTAATTGGAGCACGGGGACAATGAGTCCTCTGGGGTCCCACAGGGAGGTTTCGGCTGGACTCGAGGTCTGGGAAGAGGGGGGCCTCTCTGTTGGCGAACTTGAGTGCCCGATGGGGGAGGCCTCTTCTGCTTCTGCTGCTGGGCAAGGTGGACAGGAGGCAGGGGACGGTGAGCAGGGCCCTGGGGACGATGAGCAGGTGGAGGAGGCTGGGGTGCCGCTGGAGTTTGAGAAGGGGTGGCCGGGATTTGGCTCCTGTTCTCGGAGGTTACTCTGCGGACTCTTATCTCCAGTTCCCCATCTGCAACAACAAAACCACTCAAGAGCTCAGCCTGGCACCGTGAGATCCACACAACTACTAGTGCGAGGAGGAAGCAGGGGAGGCTCCAGCGCCTCTTCAGGAGCATGGGGCTATGAGGGGAGACAGAAATGCTGATCCCAAGCCAGCTGGAGAGCCCCAGGCTTTGGAGACCTCAGGAAGCCAGAGGGATGAAGACCCCCGGAGGATGAGGAAGGATTGGTGCCTGGGCCTCCAGGGAGTGGAGGAAGCACTTAGACCCCAGGCCTGCCTCAGCTCCAGCGTCTCCATGACGACCATCTACCGTTCACCCAGTGCTGTTATCAGGCAACCCACATTCTGGTGAGAGGTTGGAGCACACACTAGTGACTTTCTAGTCCTTAAAAAATGACTGGATCAGGTGGGCACAGTAGCTCATGCCTGTAAGCCCAGGACTTGGGAGGCCGAGACAGGAGGATCACAGGTTCGAGGCCAGCTTCAGCAATTTAATGAGACCCTAAAAAAATAAAATAAGGCTAAGGCTGTAGCTCAGAAGTAGAATGCTCCTGGGTTCAATCTCCAGTAACATACACACATACACACACACACAGAAAAAAGAAAAAGAAAATAAATTGACTAGTTCCTTGGAAATTTACACACAGGATCCATCCTCTTGGGCTTTGGAGGGAAAGATTCTTCCTCTCTCCACTCTTTAGGATTTTCTGCATAATGTGATTGAACTCAGCCTGTGAAGATAAGCCTAAGACTAATCATAATATAGTCCCTGTGCTGGGGAACAAGTAAGGCGTTCCAGTCCTCGAGCCCCAGGCTATCCTCACAGGCTGAGAGGGAGGCAGAAGTAGTAGATCCTCCCCAGGGTAAATGAATGCCCTCCTGCATCTACTCCAGGGCGGTGTGCTGGCAAACACAGCCCCTCTCTGAGCGCCACCTGTAACTGCAGGCAGATGAGGCCTGTAAAAGCAGCTACCTTTGGCTCCTGGAATTGCAATCGTCAGGCACTTTGAACGAGGTTTGATATTTGCATGGCCTGTGTGCTCTGCACATAGAGACAGGGGTCCAGAGAGGACAGAACACACCCTCTGTGCCACCTGTGGCACCCAAGGTGGCCACGGCTATGCTCAGGAGGCTGAGGAAGGGGCTCTGACCCGATCCCAGCTCCCAGGTTCCTCCCTCATGGCAAGCCTGGGCAGCCATTCGTCTGTTCATCTGTTTGTCCAGCATGTCATCCATTTGTTCTTCCCACATTTACTGTTCATCCTTTAGGTGCTGGGCACTATTCCTACTTGAGACCAATGACAAACACTGGCCTCAAGAAGTAGAGATCAAGTAAGCAAGAGGAACCAGGCCAATCACAGCACTGGGCTTCAGGAAAGCCTGGGGCCAACAAAGGTTGCAGACAAGAGCCCCTGAGCTCTGGCAGGGGGAGTGGAGTGTGGGACAGACTCCGACCCTGCTCAGCCAGGCTGGTGGGGTCAGGCCCAGGGTCCCTGGGGTGCCCACTGCTGCAGGCTCCAGGCTCCACGGTCCTTTCCTCTATTTGCATTTCCTGCTCAGTCAGCCCAGGGCTGGGAGGAGGGCAAGGCCAGGAGGTGCGTGGATGCCCACTCGCAGCCCACTCAAGGTCTCAAGGGGCAAGGTGAAGGCCTCCTGAGATGTGGTGCCTCATCCCCGTCCCAACTCAGCCTACAGCTGTACACTCGAGGCAGAGACTGCCCCCCCAACCCCCGGAGCTCCGGTTCCACTTCTGTGTGGGTGAGATCTCTCCTAAGACCAGCAGAAATTGGACACGGGGCGGTGAGCTTAAAGCACAGAGGTTATAAGGTCCTTGGCACAAGCAACTTCTTTGTCCACACATTTTCAGGTTGGTCGGTTCAGCCTCTTGTGGGTGACATGTGAGGCTGCCTGGGAAGGATGCATGTCACCGTTAGGTGACAGGAAAGGGCCTTCACAGGGGAGGGAGGAGAACAGCCTGGGCAGGGCACTCAGGCTAGAAAGCCACAAGGCCTGGGGACTCAGCAAGCACCTGTGGTTCCCTGGGGTAGACCGGGTGAAAACCACAGGGTGGAGAAGAATGGGTGCTAAGTTAGAAAGATGTGCCCAGGCTCCGGCTCTGGGTGGTGGCCTTGTGAGACTGAGCTGAGGGTGGTGACCAGAGGTAGTGGCTGGGAGAGGGCTGAGGACAGAGACTGAAATCAGGAAGCCAAATCCACAGGGCACAGGGCCGGGGGCCACCCGGGCATGGCTGGCCCTGCTCTGGGGAGAGAGCCAAGGCAGAGGCTTGGTCCTGTCCTGGGTATGCGATTACACAGCGCCAGGGGCCTGCCCGCCCGTGACATGACGCCCATGCCAGCATCTGCAGTGGCACCTGGTCTGTCATTCTCTGATGTGTTCTGCCTTGGGTGGCCTGGATGTCCCCTGGGCCTCTTCCCACTCCTGAACACAGTCTCTTTTATGTTTGGTGGGTTGTGAGACAGGCCTGACCAAGAAACAGCACTCCCAGCCCTAGCTCACCCCTCCTGGGCTGTCAGGCGCAGGCTCATCCTGGCTTTTGTTAGCGCTGCCAGGGATCAAACCAGGGCACTCATGCTCACCGGGCAAGGGCTTGACCACTGAGCTGCATACATCCCCAGCCCCCTGCTACCCTATTTAAGATCTGGGATCTTGGGATCGGCTGTTTTTCTGTGAATAACTCATGGCCCAGCATAGTTTTAGCTGGGTTCCTACGAGCTTGGACTTGAACACACTTTGGGTTGATCAAGGCCAAAGTGTTTGCTTATAGACATGGTGTATTGTGGTTTTGTTTTTGTTGTGTGTTTTCTTTTGGTTTTTTTGGTACTGGGGATTGAACCTAGGAGCATTCTGCCCCTGAGCTACACCCTTGTCATTTTTAGTTTTTATTTTGAAACAGGGTCTCAACAAGTTGCTGAGGATGGCCTTGAACCTGTGATCTTCCTGTCTCAGCCTCTCAAGTACTGGGATCACAGGCAGGCACCACAGCACCCAGCAAGACATGGCATTTTAACACAACACAAATCAATCTTTTTGTGTGTGTGTGTGTGTGTGTGTGTATGGTACTAGGAAGGCATTCTACCTCTGAGCTACATCCCCAGACCAATTTTATTTCTCATTGGAAACAGGGTCTCACTAGGTTGCCGAGAGCCTCACTAAATTGCTGAAGCTGTCCTTGAATCTATCATCCTCCAGCCTCAGTCTCCCAATTACTAGTATTACAAGCATGCGCCACCATGCCCAGCTTTCTACCTACATGGAGATGTGTGGCCTGTACAAATAGCTCCACACCAGCCTTCCACCCAGTCTGCCCACGTGGTGGATTCCCATGAGGCCCATCTGGAATCCGAGTCTCAGAGTTTCCCCATTGTCATCACTAAACTCGATTTTCAGAAATCAAGCTAACCACAGAATAGAATAAGCTTGGCCTCTGGCTCCAACCTGATGTTCTGAAAGTACTCTTGGCTTTGCAGACTCAACGTGCCATCCCCCGGGCAGTTTCCACGGGGACTTTGCTGCGGCCTGTGGTGGGCACAAAGAGGAGGCACTTACCATTCCTCCTGCTCTGCTTTCTCCTTCTGCTGATGTAGAGGATGAGCAAGGCCACCAAGACCACCAAGAGGAGGCCTCCTCCGCAGATGCCAGCAATGAGATAGATCTTCAGACCTTGCCCTGCAAGAGGAAGAGATGGGGGCTGGGATGGGGCCTGGGCAGAGGGGGCACTTCATTGCTCTGACCCAGGACCCCAGGCTCCCACCTCCAGAGCTTTATGAACTTTTCCCAAAAGACCGAGCTTACAGAAGATAGTGAATTGTGTTCATGCCTGTGAGAGCCCACAGTCCTGGGCAAGCTCCCTCTGGAGTTCCCCGGAAAACCGATTTTGCAGACAAGAAAATCCTGACTGTTCATATGCTAAGACTGTTTACCACCCCTATCGGGGAGAACATCACAGAATTTTATTTACTTATTTTTGACATACTAAGGGACCAACCCAGGACCTTGCACACACACTAGGCAAGTGCTCTACCACTGGGCTACACCCCCAGCCCAGCATCACAGAATTTTAGACCTGTCCTGGGGGGTTTAGAGATAATCTAGTGTCACCTTTGGTTTCAAAGATAGGGCCCAGAGAGGGAGCATGAGCTGTCTGAGATCACACAGTATCTGTCTCCAAGTGATTCCTTTAAGAGTCCCTCATGTCCGAGTTTCTGCTGTTTCTCTGGCTCTCATCTCTGGCTTTCCTCCTGCACCACAATTCTGTCTCTCCCTCTTGACCAGACAGTTTCCAAACACTCAGGGTAAATATCCCGCTGGTGCATCACAACCCTCCCTTCTCCCAGCATCAGCCCCTCCCAGGCCTAACCCAGAGCCATTCGAGAAGTTGAGAGGTTTCAGTGGCAGTAATGCAACGAGGGAAACAAAGACTTCAGTGTTAAGGGAAATGGGTTTGAGTCCAGCTCTTCTAGGCAGGAGCTGTGTGACCTTTGGCAAGTTACTTCACCTCTCTGAGCCTGTTTCCTTCTTTGTAAAATGGAAACAATGACAGCTACATCATAGGGCGGCTGTTGGAAGTCAATCAGATAATGGATGTGAAAGTGCTTTGTAAACTGTAAAACAACACACAAAAGTGAGGTCTTGCTCTGACTAGCACTCTGTGCACTGGTGCTTCTGGTAGCAGTTTCCCAGGAGGGGTGCTGGGCCGTGTACCCTTTGTGAGTCAAAAGTAGTTAGAGAGGAGCAGCTGGGGCTGGGGGTCAAGGGCCTGGGTCGCCGAGAGCAAGCTGGAGCTCAGCCCAGCCTCACAAAAACAGCCAAACAATCCCAGGAAGAGACGGCTGTACATGAGCCCAGGATGGCCCCATGGATGAACATGGCTGAGGCTCAGACACCAGCAGAACAGCTTTTATTTTTATTCTTCCTTGCATTCTTTTCTTTCTCTTCTCTCTTCTCTCTTCTCTCTCCTCTCTCCTCTCTCCTCTCTCTTCTCTCTCTCTCTCTCTCTCTCTCTCTCTCTCTCTCTCTCTCTCTCT
>PVLC010034777.1:5954-16812 GCA_004027655.1 Graphiurus murinus | reverse complement strand
TGTCGCGCGCTTGAGTCCGTCCAGCGGAGAAAAACACACGACATCCAGGTTCCTTCTGCGAGAAGCTTTACTCAGGATTGCTCATGCGGGTAATGGCAGTTGGCCCAGACTCAGAACAGAGGCTTATATGTCTGCTTCTGGCCAATCAGGACTTGACTCGTATCTGAGCTCCAATTGGTCAGGAAAGCTAGCCTGCACATAAGCTGACATTGCTGTTTTACCACAACGCCTTATTAGGAGTTGTTTACTGCACTGAGGTACTTTACTGCACTGAGGTACTTTACTGCAGTTGCCATCTTTTAAGCGCAGCAGCTTCACCGCTCCCAACATCTTGTTGCTTTTTTCTTATGTCAAGAAGCTGCTTTTAGGCCGGGCGTGGTGGCGCACGCTTGTAATCCCAGCATTTGGGAGACTGAGACCGGAGGATCCGGGTTCACGGCCAGCCTCAGCTACCTAGTGAGGCACTCCACAACTTAGTGAGACCCGGTTTCAAAATAAAGAATAAAAAATAGGGCTGGGGGTGTAGCTCAGAGGTAGAATGCCCCTGAGTTCAATCCCCAGTACCGAAAAAAAAAAAAAAAGAAGCTGCTTTTATGACAGATTTGAATCGAGCTCACAGCGCCTGATGAGAGGTATTTCACTCTGACGCCATCTTCCCCGAAGTCCTCACTGTTTATAGTTTGTATTGATGCTTTCACTTCAATTATTGCATCTTTCATGTCCTTCACTTCCTTCAAGGCTTCTCTTTGATTCCTGTTCAGAGTGTCAGATTCTTTGTTTATCTTTTTCTTTATTTCTTTCCATCTCTCTCTGAATTCTTTTTGAAAATCTTGTATCATTTCTACTATTAAAGATGTGAATTGTTCTTCTGGTAACCTCTGCAATTCTGTGTTGGTGAGTTCTGTTATTGTGGGATTGTGGAAGCTCATTGTTTCTTTGCTATTTTTCCTCCCCATGTTTTCTGTGTTCTTAAGTTTATATCTCTGTTACTTTTGCTAGCTTTCTTTCAACTTATAGGTTTCTTGTTTCTATTTTCTCTTGTATTGAGTTGTTATTACTGTAGGGCTCCTTTTGCCCACTTCATTGGTGCCGTTAGTGGGTTTCTGTTGTTGACTTCCAGGGTCCATTTGTTGCTTCTCTTATGGGGATTTGTCTCAGAGGTGTGAGTAGAACAGTTTGTGTCCTCTGCATTGTTAAACTTCGATGTGAGACGATTTGAGCTGAGGTAAGTTTATCCTGTTTTCTGGCAGTCCTTTCTGGGGGTTCACCTCTCTGGTCCAATCTTGGCATTAGGGATTTAGAGGTGTCCTCTGGTATATACAAGTGCAGGTTGTGTTGTATTCAGTGATGAAGGTTGGGTGAGGGGGGAGAAACTGCAGTGATGTGTGCAAGAACAGGGTAAAGTAGAAGATATGATCCAGTGGAATGAGAATTTGAGTGTGTTAAGGTGATATATGGTAGAGATTAGAGGTAGTGGATATATGGGGGGATTCTAGTAGTCAATGTAGAGTGTTTAGGTATAGTGGTATGAAATGGTCTTGACATAAGACATAGAAAAACGGAAAGAGAAAAAAGTGTTGAAGAGAAGAATATAGATAAGAGGAGGGGGAAACTTGTAAAAGGGATGAGGAAGATAGACAAACAAACAAAAAATAACAAAGCAACCAACCATCCAAACAAACAAACATAAATAAAACAAAGCAATATAAAACAAAAACAGAGTAAGAAAAAAACCCTGCAAGTATATAAGTACAAAGAAGACTTGGCCTCTGCAGTTCTCTTGGATCTGCATGGATATTATCAGCTTTTAAATGTTTACTCACTATAGTAGATTTTTGAGCATGTTTCAGGCATTCTTATTTGCTCAGTGTCCTATAGTGGTGATGTCCTTTTGTAGAGTCCCTCATGGGTCACCTGTAGTGGTTAGGACTCTGACCTGATGTCTCTCTCTGTCAGTGCAGGCACCAAGTTCTGCTGGTCCATTGGTGCCACTCCTCTCCACAGGGCCTGTCTCTGTGCTGCTCTTTGTCTAGGTAGGGAATTGGCATCACTGGATCTGGACCCAGTGTAAGCCCAAGGCTCTGCACTTTTCACAGGCCCTGTAAGACCCTGTCTTAAAATTTAAAAAATAAAAAAAGAGTTGGGCATGTAGCTCAGCGGTAGAACACTCCTGGATTCAATCCTTTGTAATACACACACACACACACACACACACACACACACACACTCTCTCTCTCTCTCTCTCTCTCTCTCTCTCTCTCTCTCTCTCTCACACACACACACACACACACACACACAAATGCAAACAAGTATATGCAAAATGCTCCACAACACTAATCATAAGGGAATTGCAAAAGAAAACCACAGTGAGATATGAGATATCTCACTCCATTTATAATTGCTATTATCAAAACAAAACAAGAATAAATAAAAAATGCTGTTGAGAGTGCATAGAAAAGGGAACCCTTCTATGCCATTAGTGTAAATGTAAATTAGTGCATGAACTATGGAAAATATTATAGAATTTCCTCAAAAATCTAAAACTAGAAACACCATATGATACAGCCCTCTCATGACTAGCTATATTCTTCATTGGAAGTTTCCTTATGTAATTGAATTACATTCACCAATTTTTGTGTGTGTGTGTGGTACTAAGGATTGAACCCAGGTGTATTCTGCCTCTGAGGTACTCCCCCAGCCCTTTTTTATTTTTTGTTTTGAAAAAGAATTCCACTAGGTTGCTGTCATGATCAACGGCCACAAGGTCCTAAGACCAATAAATCACATCATACACAATTTCTGTCTTTCCACAATGTAACAAGGTTTATTCAAAACTCAAAGGTTAGAGTACATAGGGACATATTAGAAAATTCTCTGAGTTAAGCTAGTTTCACATTCTAAGCAGCTGCTTTGCTAAAGTCAATTAGCTATGAGTGAGCATCAAACAATACACTTTACACTAGCAAACCTAACAATTTAGGTAGAACAAGTATACCACACAATATACAAATCCTATAATTAGAGCACTTGAAATACTTAGCAAATAACAAGCTACAAACAAACAGGAGGAGGGAATAATGAACCAAGTCCAGAAATAGAAGAGGAAATTCCAGAAAGTTGTTTAGGCACTGAAGACTGAAGATTCGTGCTGAACCTCAGTCAGCAAAAAGAGTGAAGTCATTGGATCTGTGTCATACACACAACAGACTCATGGTGGCATAAGTAATAGCTCAGCACACTTTGTTTGAAAAAGCTCTTCTTTTATAGCGTTCCTATAGGTGCTGTCAAGTGTCTTTGGCAGGCTTATTGAACCTTTCCAGATACCTGTCAGTAACCACAAATGTATTGATGACCTAATTCCATCAGACTGGAGAAGAAATTTTATGGTTCAAGGGTCCTACAGCACAGATGTGTTGGTATAAGCCATATGCTGATGTGTCTGAACAAGTTGCTTATGAGTTCCTGAAGTTGTTTTATGTCCTATGCTCTATGAACATGCTGAGAGTATCCCTATGATACTGAAATGACCCTTGGACCTACGATCCTCCAGTCTCATCCTCCCAAATACTGGGATTACAGGCATGCTCCAACTTGCCAGGCTTGAGATAATTTTTATTTTTATTTTTAGTTTTTTATTGGTGCATTGTAATCATACATCTTTGTTAGGTACAAGCTGTCAGAGGCATACATTCACACATCTCTCATTTAACCCTTCCCCAATTCCCACCCCATTCCCTCTTGAGATGATTTTTAAAACAATTTTGTCCCTCTCCTCATTTTTCATTAATTAGAAAAAACATAAATATCTTAAAAACTGTTCATGAGTCAAACTTTGAAGGCTATTCTCTCTGAGTTCCTTCCTTATATCTCCCTTTAGGGAGATTGATGATCAAACTTCTGGCTTCTCCCTATGGAATTCTGTATTCCCCTTCTACTGGAGTTTCCATTGTATGGAGGATATTTGTGTTTTATGGTTGCTTCTTGATTCTTTTCCTCATGTTCTCAAAGTTCTTTGTGTTTTAGTTCCTTTTGTAGTGCTATTTTCCTTTTGATTCTTCAGTTCTAGTTAGTGTAGCAGGGTATGCAATCTCTTAGCTGGTTCTACCTCATAAAGTTGTGGTGTCACAGTAGGTTCTAGTCTCTAGTGTAGAAGGGGAGATGAGGTAGCAATAACTGTAAAATTACATACTATGTAGAATTCAGTTATGAAACAGGCATCTATTGTGCTTACTATAGTATTTGTGTCTCCAAAAACCTGGATGGAGCAGAAAGCAGTTAGCAACAGTGACATGAATATTTATCCATGAAATACATAGAGAATTATGTCACTGTGTCCTCAAAGGCTTCTACTTTTTAATGGTCACAATGATGTATATGATAGAGAATGGAACTCTGTAGGCTGAATATTTTTAAAGGATGGTAACAGTATTCTTATTTAGTTGATAGGAAGCTGATGAAAAGGGATTAGGGGAATTTTAAAGTTTTTGAGGGGAGAAAAGAGGGAAATCAGATAGGATATAGTAGGTGTAGGGCATAGAGAGAAAAGGAAAGAATGAAAATGTAGGCACACCAAACTAGAGATAGAATAAGTAAACACTGTCAAGAAGTTTTGGCTAATAGAAGAGTGAAACAGGATAGGATGAATAATGAGGGAGTCCAAGAAGAATCTAAACTGTACAGCTGCCTAGCATATCCACCAGGCATCATATACAGTACCAAGCCAGAAAAGACAATAATAATAGGGAGAGAAAGACTATGATGGGCAGGAGTTTAAGAAACCAGTAGGTATTTAGGTTAATATACAGAAGTCAGTTGGTATGTACAGGGGTAAACTATCTAAGTAGCAAAGAAGAAGAATGAAAAAAGGAAAAATGAAAGAAGAAAAAATAGAAACAAATAAAAAATAAAATAAAAGGTACAGGCAGCTAAATTAGGAAACAAACAATAAAATCTTCAAAAAGTATTTAACAAATGTGATGAAGTTTTCCCTATTGTAAAGAAATTGAAAAGGCTAAATCTGAATAGTCTCATCCTTTGCCAGATTTTTCTTTCTTCTTGGATTGTAGCCTCCTTTGAAGAGTTATACATGCTGCTCCCAAGCTCTGAGCCAGAGCTTTCTCTGCCCCACATGCTCACCAGTTTACATTTGCCAGGGATTATCTCAGGTGTCTTCAAGGAGAGGGGAGGTCACTGTGAATCCTCAGTGAACTTTACACACAGCAAATTGCTTGAAAAATACTGCAGGAAATTTTGAAGAGATTTTCAGTCTTCAGAGACACAGACAAGCTCAGCCCAGCAACTCCCCATCTCTACCACTGAGTCCAGAGTGCTGATGGAACCCAGGTCCAGCCAGGGAATAGGGAAGCTCCAAGATGACGGGATTTCTCTACTGGGGACAGACTTTTTTTGCAGTACTGGGGATTAATCTCAGGGGCATTCTATCTATAATCTACACCCCTAGCCCTGTTTTACTTTATTTCTCATTTTGAAACAGGTTCTCATTAAGTTGCTGTAGGCCTCACTAAGTTGCTGAGGCTGGCCTTGAACTTGCAATCCTCCTGTCTCAGCCTTCCAAGTTCTGGGAATACATGTATGTGCCACCTGGCTTGGCCATTTTTACTTCTTCTTTTGAGAAGTATTTTCTTCAGCTCATTTGCCCATTTATTGATTGTATTACTTGTCCTTTGGTGATACTTTTTTTTTAGGTTTTAGTTTTTTATATGTTTTGTATATTAATCCTGTCAAATAAATAGCTGTTCTGTATTCCCTAGGCTATCTCTTCACTCTATTGTTTCCTTTGCTGTGCAGAAGTTGTTTTTTTTTTAATTGATGTAATATCATTTGTGAATTCTTGCTATTATTCCCTGGTCTATTGAAGTCCTACTCAGGAAATTGTTGCCTATGCCAGTATCTTGAAGTGTTTTTTCTACCAATTTCAAACTTTCAGGTCTTGCATTAAGGTCTTTTGTTCATTTTGAATTGATTTTTATATAGGGTGAGAAGAACCTAGTTTCAGTCTTATGTATGTCCAGTCCTGGGTATATAACTAAAGGAATAAAAATCAATATACAAAAAGATACCTGCTTACCCATGTTTATCCTGGCACTATTCACAATAACCAAGTCAGTGAATCAGCCTAGATGACCATCAGCATAATAAACCAGTCTCCTAAAAATAAGTATCACATGCCTTTTCTCATATATGGAATCTAGAAAAAATATAAATTTTTTTCCAGTATTGGGGATTGAACCCAAGGGCATTCTACCTCCAAGCTACACCCCCAGCCCTATTTTTTATTCTTTATGTTGAAACAGGGTCTCACTAAGTTGCAGAGGGCCTCACTAAGTAGCTGAGGCTGGCTGAGAACCTGAATCCTCCAGTCTCAGCCTCCCAAGTACTGTGATTACAAGCGTGCACCACCATGCCTGGCTTATAAATATTTTAAAAATAGAAAGACAGCAAGAACAAATAAGGAAAAATGGGCCAGAAGAAGGAGGGAGGGGAGTAAGCTGGTGGGAGTGAATATGATCACAGCACATTATATGCACGTATGGAAATGTCACATTGAAACCCATTAATTTGTACAGTTAATAAACACTAATAATAATTTTAAATAAATAATCAAAAGAAATTATAACAAAGTTTTAGGAAACAATATTAGGAAATTCAATTTCCTATTTGCCAGGAACAAATGGAATTTGAAATAAAAAAATGTAATACCATTTATATTAGCACCAAAAAAGAAAATCTGTAGTTATAAGTCAAACAACATAGTTACAAGATATGGGGAAACTACAAAACTCTAATGAAAGAACTAAATGAATGAAGAGATAGTCCATATTCATAGAGAGTAGGAAACAATATTGTCAAGATGTCATAGATTCAATGCAATCCCAACAAATGTCACAGAAAGTTATTTTATGGATATCAACAAACTAATTCTGAAGTTTATATGGAAGGACAAAAACCCATAATAGCCAATTCAGTATTGAAGGAGAAGAAAGTTAGAGAACTTAAATTAACCTGCCTTGAAGACTTACTATAAAGTTTCTGTAATCAAGGCAATGTGGTATTGACAAAGAATACAAAAGTAGATCAGTGGAACAGAAAAGAGGACCCATAATAGAACAACATAAATACAGTAAACTGATCTTTGTCAAAAGAACAAAGGCAATATGACTCAAATATAGTCTTTTCAACAAATGGAGCTAGAACAACTGGATATCTGCATGCAAAAAAAAATCTAGACATAGACGTCACAGCATTCATAAAATTATCCCAAAATAAGTAATAAATATAAATTTAAGTGCAAAACTATAAAACTCCTAGAAGATAACAGTTTTGGAGATCTAAAGTACCATGAGTTTGATGATGACTTTAACTTTGTCAAAGGCACAGCCTATGGAAGAAATAACTGTTAAGCTGTACTCCAAATTAAAAACTTGTGCTCTGAAATTTTCTGTTAAGAGAAGAGGACAAGCTAAAGTCTGAGAGAAAATATTTGCAGAAGACTTATCTGATGGTTGTTATCTGTAATATAAAAAAAATTCTTAAAATTCAAATATAAGATAATGAAAACCTGATTTTAAAATGGGCAAAAAACTTGAACAGACATAACACCAAAGAAGATATACAGATGGCAAATAAACATAAAAATATGTTCAACATCATAAATTAAAACAACAATGAGTTACTACTACATACCTAGTAGAATGGCCATATTCCAAATGCTGACAACAGTAAATACTAGTGGTTATGTGGAGCAACAAGAATTCTCATTCATTTCTTGTGGGAAGAAAAGTGGTAAAACCACATTAGAAGATAGTTTGGCAGTTTATTTTCAATCTAAACATACTTAACATATGATACAGTGGCCATGATTCTTGGTATATACTCAAATGAATTGAAAATATGAGTCCACAAAAATTCACACAAGCCATGCTTGGTGGTACACACTTGTTATCCTGGTACTTAGGAGGCTGAGACAGGAGGACCGCAGGTTCAAGGACAGCCTCAGTAACTTAGTGAGACCCTGTTTGAAAATAAAGAATAAAAATTGGGCTGGGGGTGTAGCTCAGAGGTAGAATGCCCCTGGATTCAATCCCCAGTACCCACCTCACATATGGAAGTTTATAGTAGCTTTATTCATAGTTACCAGAACTTGGAAGCGACCAACATACCTTTAATAGGTTAATAGCAAATTAATTGTGGTACTTGTTACTATAATTGTAATTGGTAATGGAACTTGTGGTAATAGAATATTGTTCAAGTCATGTTAAGAAATGAAAGAACATTAAATGCATATTTACATGGAAGAATCCAATATTGGAAAGGCTATATACTGTATAATTCCAAATATGGCATTCTGGAAAAGGCAAAGCTATTGAGAAAGTAAAAAGTTCACTGATTCCCAGGGGCTAGAGGGGAAGGAATGCAAAGGGAATGGAACAGGTGAAATAAATTTTTTTTATAAAAATGATTATCTATGATTATTTTAATGGTAGATATGTTATTGTGTATTTAAAGAAAACCCTACATGATGTACAACACTAAAAGTGGTATGTATCAATATAAGTTCATTGATTTTAACTAATATATAATTCTGGTATAGAATGTTGATAGTGGTAGAGGTTGTATGTGAGGAGTGGGGATAAGGGTATATTGGAATTCTCTGTACTTTCCACTCAGTATTGTTTTGTATGTAAAACTGTGATAAAAAAGTAAAGTTTGTTTTGAGATATCAACTCACCCCAGTTAGAATGACTTTTATCAAAAACAAAAAATAAATGCTGGTGAGGATATGGCAAATGAGGAACTTTCATACAGTATTGGTAGTAATTTAAATTAATATAGCTGTTGTAGAAAACAGTATGGAGTTTCCTCAAAAAGCTAGAAATAAAACTACCATATGACCTAGAAGTTTCACTACTGAGTATATATCTAAAGTAAGGGAATCCATATGCCTAAGAGATATCTGCACTCTCATGTTCATTTCAACACTATTCATACTAGTTAAGATATGAAATCAACATAGGTGCCCAATAATGAATGAATAAATAAAGTAAATGTGGCAAATATTAACAGTGGAATGTTATTTGATCATAAAATAAAGAATGAAATCCTGTTCATTGCAGCAACATGGATGAGTCTGGGGAACATTATGTTAGGTGAAACAAGTCAGGCACAGAAAGACAAATACCAGTATTCTCACTCATATACAGAAGATAAAAAGTTGATCTCATAACAATAGAGAATAAAACTGTGGTTACCTGAGGCTGAAATTTCTGTGGTGTAGAAAAAGGAGATGGTGACAGGGAGGTTAATGGGTAGAGTGATGCATTTGGATAAAAGAAATAACTTCTAAAGCTCTGTGGCACAATAAGATAACTATGATTTGAGAACATCGTTGTGTTTCAGAACTAGTAGAAAGATTTCAAATGCTCCCATCACACATAAATGATGAGTGTTTGAAGTGATGGATGTGCCAGTTACCCAGACTTTATCATTAAACTATATCCCATAAATATGCATAATGATTTTATATCAGTTAAAATAGTCTATTTTTAAATTGCCATAAATAGAATTCCGTGCTTACATTAGTATTGAATTTTACCATACATATTAGAAAAATAAAAAGAAACAAAATAGCAAAGAGTAGCAAAAGCATGCCAACTCATGAATACATTATTCTGATACCAATATCAGAGGAAGAATTTGTAATCAAAATAAATTACAGGGAAAAAATCATTCATTCTCATGGATACAATAATATTTTATAGAATTTTAGAAAATCAAGTCCAAAAACTTTTAACATCATGACTAGGTGATTTTTTTCTGAGTCTGTAAGTCAGCTTAGTGAAAATAAAAACATGTAATTTACTGTATTAAAGGACAAATAAAGAAAAACATGTGATCATTTCAATAGATGCAGAAAAGCATTGGAAAAATTCTGTCATCAAACTATAATGAATCTCTGAGCAATCTAGGAATAAACGGGAACTTCTTTCATCTTCATGTTCATCTTCATTGAAAAATATACAGATATACAGCCAATACAATACTTATGCTGGAAGACAGAATGATTTTCCACTAAAATCAACAAGGTAAGAGTTCTAGTCTACCACTTCTATTTAACATTGTACTGGGTATTCTAGCCAATATCATAAAGCATGAAATTTTGATAAGTGCCAGGTAAATTTTAAAAATTAAACGTGTCAAGGTTTAGATATAGAATGTCCCTAAAAAGCTCATGTATTGATGTTCAGAGTTGATATAATTAAGTAGTGAGGTGTATTTACCTAGGCAGGTGGGGTGTGCCTGGAGGAAGTGGGTCCCTGGGTATGTTGCCTTAGGGACTGTGGTTGTATCTTTGAATCTCTCTTACTTCTGGCCTCCATGATGTGAGAACAGAGCTCTTGCTCACTCTCTCTGCTTTCTGCCACCATGCTCTGAACTCCACCAATCCAACTGACCAGACTTGGACTATACCCCTGAAATCTCCAGGACTGTAATCAAATAAATCTTCCTTCCTCTATGTTGTATGATCTGGTATTTTGGGTCACAGCAGTGAGAATGCTTACTGAAACAACATGTTTCTAAATACCAGCAATGAACAATAATATTTTGAAAGATTAGTACTATTGGAAATTTTCTTTTTGGGGTTTTTTTTTTTTTTTTTGGCGGTACTGGGGATTGAACTCAGGGGCATTCTACCTCCGAGCTATACCCCCAGCCCCATTTTTTATTCTTTATTTTGAAACCGAGTCTCACTAAGTTGCGGAGTGCCTCACTAGGTAGCTGAGGCTGGCCGCGAACCCGGATCCTCCGGTCTCAGCCTCCCGAATGCTGGGATTACAAG
>PVLC010034776.1:0-16707 GCA_004027655.1 Graphiurus murinus | reverse complement strand
AAAAAAAATAATAATACTTTGTGACACTTGAAAACTGATGACATTTAAATTTCAGTGTCCTTGAAAACTATAATACATTGACAGAAGAAGTTGAAGAAGACACAAATAAATGGAAAGATATCCTATACTTATAAATTGGAAGAATAAACAGGATTGAAATATCCATGATATCCAAAGCCATCTATGGAATCAATGTAATCTCTACCAAATTCCAATGACATTTTTTTCCCAGAAATAGAAAAAAAAAATAGACCTGTAATAGTCAAAGGAAGTTTGAGCAAAAAGAACACAGCTGGAAGAATATTTAAAGTACAGTACCAAGTTATAGTAATCCAAATAACATAACATACAGTGATAGAAATTGACATATTAATTAATGGAACAGAATGGAGGGCCCCCAAATAAATTCATTGCTAATTAGTTTTTGAAAGGTGGCAAGAACTCACAATAGAGGAAGGACAGGCTCTTCAATAAATGGTGTCAGGATAACTAGGTATCTACATGCAGAAAAATGAAATTAGATTCTTACCTATTTCACACTACATAAAGAAATGAACTCAAGCCGGGCATGGTGGCGCGTGCTTGTAATCCCAGCATTCGGAGGCTGAGACCAGAGGATCTGGGTTCGCGGCCAGTCTCAGCTATCTAGTGAGGCACTCTGCAACTTAGTGAGACCCAGTTTCAAAATAAAGAATAAAAAATAGGGCTGGGGATATAGCTCGGAGATAGAATGCCTCTGGGTTCAATCCCCAGTACTGCAAAAAAAAAAAAAAAGAAATGAACTCAAAATAAACTAAAAACTTAAATATAAGACACAAAACTAAAAAAAATCAATGATGGGCAAAGGACCTAAATAGGTCCTTCACAAGAAGACATACAAATGACCAATAGGTACATAAAAAAATACTCAACATCACTAGTCATAAAGGAAATGTAAACTACACTCACAATGAGATATCACTTCATGTTCATTAGAATGGCTATTATCAAAAAGAGGAAAGGTATCAAGTGTTGGAAAGGATATGAAGAAAAGGGAATCTCTGCACACTGTTTGTGGGAATGTTAATTAATAGAGCCATTATGGAAAACAGTATGGAGGCTCCTAAAAATTTAAAATTAGAGGTACAATATGTTTCAGTGATCTCACTACTGAGTGCATACCCAAAGAAAATCAATTCAGCATGTCAAAGAGATATCTTCATTTTCATGTTTTATGCAGCCATATTCCAAATAGCCAAGACATGAAATCAATTTGTGTCCATCAGTGAATGAATGGATAAAGAGAATGTGGTATATGCACAGTGGAATAATTTTTGGCATAAAAAAAAGGAAATCCTATCATTTACCAAAAAAAAAAAAATGGATGAACCTGGAAGAAATAAGTCATGTATAGGAGGATAAACATCTTATGCTCTCATTTATATATGGAATCTATAAAAGTTAAACTCATAGAATTAGACAGTAAAATGATGGATATCAGGAGATGAAGAGGTGTGAGGTTTTGGAAATATTGATCTAAAGATACAAAATTTCATTTAGGTAGAAGGAAAATGTTCCACAGATCTATTGTATGAAATGGTTACTATAGGTAATAACAATATGTTTTTGAAAATTGCTAAGAGTGCAGATTTTAAATGTTCTCATCACAAAATAAAAAAGAAAACATGGGAAATAACATATATATATATACTCATTATTTAAATTAACCATTTCACAGTATATACATATTTCAAAACACTGTTGAACGTGATAAGTATTTATTAAAAATATATTTTTTATTGGAACACAGCCATAGGTATTGG
Organism: Graphiurus murinus; assembly: GCA_004027655.1. NCBI lineage: Eukaryota > Metazoa > Chordata > Mammalia > Rodentia > Gliridae > Graphiurus > Graphiurus murinus. The sequence continues at coordinate 14,905 of PVLC010034776.1, read as the reverse complement.
TTTACATATTGCCTATGGCTGCTATTTCACTACAGTGGAAGAGTTGAGTAGTGAGTAGTTGTTATAAGAATAAAACATAAACTAATTCATATTTAACTCATAATCCAACAAATTTACTGATTCCTAGTCTAGAAAAGAGATGTCTAATAGAAATATAAGGTACTTGGGTTTTTAAATTTTTTTAGTATCCACATTATAGTACTGTAACAAAACAGATAAACTGGGTTTAGTGGCACATGCCTAAAATCCCTGTTCTTGGAAGGCTGAGACAGAAGAATTGTAGGTTGGAGTTCAGTGCATGGTAACTTAGAAGACCTTGTTTCAAAAAAAAAAGGGGGGGAGGGAGAGAGAGTGTAGCTAGAGGATGTAGCTCAGCTGATAGAGTAGAGCAGCCCTGGGTTCAATAACCAGTACCGTATACACATTAAAAAAAAAAAAGAAAAGAAAAAGAAAAAAGAAAGAAATAGATAAAATTAGTTATAATAATACATTTACTTAACACAAAATATCTAAAAATTACCATCACCACATGCAATCAATATAAAAATTAAATAGTTTACAGTCCATTTTTACACCTAATCTTCAAAATGTAGTGTTTTGTATTTAGAGCTACTCTCCATTCAAACTGAACATTACCTGAACATATTTCAAGTGTTCAGGTGAAACATCTGTGGCTAGCAGATACCATTAAGAACACTGGACATCTAGGTGATAGGTCTTCTAAGTTCATCTCTGGCCACTAAATAATATGTTCATATTTTATTGTGTTTATATTGCCTGCCCTATTCTCCATTTTCCAGCTGGCTAAAGGCCTGGGCCAAGTGTGGTCTGCTGGAGTTGGTTGTATTGGTGATAAAAGAGCAGGTACAAGACACTTTTTTGTGTGGTTCTTGTTCATGGTAGCAAAATCCTGAATGTCTGTTGTCTTTTCTATCCAAGCTTACATTTCAAATTCTGAACTGAATCCAACAATATAGGTGTTGCCTTTCCATTTTCTAACTTTAAAGATAATTGTTAATATAGTCTAAATCCAATTATCTTACTTGGCAGCCACATATCATCATTTGTTCTTATTATACCCATGGAAATATATCTCCTCTAAGTCTTTTTTTTTTTTAATGTTGCAATTAAAACTACATAAATCTATCTTATTTAAGCAGGAATTTTCCTTTGCTTTCTTGTGTTTTCTGAATCAGAAGCAATGCTCACAGGGAACACTGATGATTGACAAATAGGTCTGCTCAATAGACTCTAGCTACAATAAATAAAATAATTTTTCCCATTTTTGTAGGGGAGGAAAATAAATTGATACTACTGACTTAAAGTTCACATTACTTTATTATGTATTTTTTAAACTTTATTGTTGTGAACATCTTGAGCATTAAAATATAATAAAATGTGCAGCGAAAATTGTGACTGAAAGAACTCAGAAAAATTCTCTTATGCTTACTTTGGTTTACTTATTTTTTGTGGACTTGTATTCACAGAGCTGTGGTTTTAAAGCTTTTACAATTTGCACAGTAATGTTTTAATGCACTGAAATTGTTTCCAGATTTTAAGATGGAATTAAACACATCAAAAAATGTATGTCATTAAAGAAATTCCATTTGGGTGTTTCAGATAATAACACATTCCTTGTGCTCTGTTATCTGAATATGTTGAAGATGCACTACTGTATAGTACATTTTTTTCTTCTTTTTCAATACAACCTATTCTTTCTTTACTACTTCCAACTCAAACTCAAAGTTCTGAATGGATGATGTGCAAAATAAATCTTGAATATAAAAATATGCACTTTAGTTTATATTTTTCTCCATCTCAAACAATAAGATAAAGCAAGTAGTTACTTCTGAAAGTTTTACTTAGAAAGAAAACTTTAAGATTCCTATAATTATGGACATAAAGCCTATTTTATATATTGTCTTTCAATGAACATTAGCTACTCTTATGATTATTTTTCCAGTGAATCACAGATTATCAAGAAACTTTGTAAAAATAAGGAAAGCAATAGTAAAATAACAATGCTAGCAAATATTTTATGGGCATAATATACAGTATATGATTTGCTATATTTTTAAAATATAATATCTTATTTAATGCTTTCAACAATTCTGTGAGATTGGACTCCATACTGTTTCTGTTTTATAGATGAGAAAATAGATTGAGTTTGGGTAATTTTCTGAAGAGTAAAGATCTACAAAAATACTGATCTCTCAATATGCTGTATGTGTGTGCTTATGTTTTCAATTGAGAAACTAATGGCAAAAACTCTAATTTTGCTATGATGTCCTGAAATTTTCGATTTTATTCTAAACTTCACAAAAATGACTTCTGTATGTGCTGCTTATTCTCAAAAACAATTCAATTTTGTCTTGAAAAAAAAAATCTTTGCAAAACCAGAATACAAATGACAACAGTGGTATACATAATAAGTTTTCTTGTAAATTGTTATTTTTCTCTAGAGAATAGACTCACAAGAGAATGGCATATTCATACTTTGTAATTGATAAATAATAAATGAATTATACCATTGATCACAGAATAATTATCTCCCCTATTGAACTTGTTTTTTTTTTCTGGTTTTCAGCCATTTGTGAATAAGTCTGCCCTCCTCCTAGTTACATGGATTCAAAACTCATCATCTTTTGCTCCTTTCCCCATGTGTAAAGATTTATCAGTTCTTAATTCTGAATGAACAACTCCTTCCCTTCTTTTTGGTTTTTTTTCTCCATCACTGTAGTTCGGGTACTCTTTTTCTCTATTCTGTTGCAGTTACTTACAGATTGAAGTGCTTCACTTGGAGTGCTCGTCTCTAATTCATCTTGTATATTTCTACCAAATTATTTATTTTGAGCAAAATTCTGCTTGGTAGTTAAGAGCATTCATCCTAGAGTCAGATTCCCCCAGTTCAAGCTTTGGTTCCACCACTGACTCACTTTGTCATCCTGGAAGTCCCTGAAACACGTGGCTTCAGTATCTCTACTATAACATGGGAAAAATATCATACTATCACTTCTAAAATTGGGTTGTTGTAGAGATGCTAATATACTTAATATAGGGCCCAGAATAAAAATTATTAGCAATTCTTATTATGTCCAGGGACAAGGGGCTTCATGGGTTCTACATTTCTAAACATAGCATTGAAGGTTCTTGGTGCCGAGTTCCAATCCATTTCTGTAGTCACACTTTATTTTTCTCTTGACTCCAACTCAATCCAGTTTAACACTTGCTTAGATAAAACCAATCTAGACAATGGGAAGGATTTTTAAAAGACAGTATATGCCTAGAAGGAAATTGAAATCTAGTAAGATGAGCAGAATCATAAAGAAACAGCCATGTAACATACACCTCATGTAATGTGAAGGCACATAGAGGGAGGTGATTAGTTTCTTCTTGAAAAGGTCTTTTAAAGAGTCATAGAGAAAGCTGCATCAAGATGGCAGTATTTGGTTTGGGTCTTCTTGCAAATGAGGATTTCACCAGACCATTCCATTAAAGGAAAGAAAGAGGGGCACGTAAAGCATCCACACTCTCTAAAGTCAGCGATACTCAGCCTATATTCAGCACCTGCACCCTCTAGACTCAGTCATATTCACTGAATTATAATTATGGATATAAACCCTCAAAACTAGCATACTTGCACTGAGTACTTTATGTATTTTTCTGTCCTCTTCCCTTAAAACTCCTATTCTCCCTCATCTCAAAATTTCTAAATCTTTTACATCACCCAAGGCCTTAATCAAACATTTTATTTCAAAGAAGTCTTGATTTCACACTTATATTATAGAGAACATAAACTTCTTAAAATTAGGAATTATAGAACATTATTTTTTGTGTATATTGTAACCCTTGGTCAAGTAAATATGTAATATGTGTCAAGTAAATGTGTTTTAAAGGTGGAAAAGCTCAGGATGGAAAAGTGACTTTCTCTAGTCACTCACCTTTGCCTGTATGTTCCCTAAAGACAAAAATTATGCCATTATTGTTTATTACTGTATTCTTGGTAAAAATGCCCAAAATACTTTTGAGTCATTAGTAACATATTGTTGGAAAAAGTACCAAATATTTCTTAGTCATTTAATAATTTCAATGATAATTATAATAATGCTTAGTCTTAATAATTCCAAAGTCATTATTCTCTCCTTTAAATGATGAGTTTCACAACAGAGACCCAAAAGATGGGAGAAAAAAATTTGCCAACTACTCCTTTGATAGAGGACTAGTATCTAGCATATACAGAGAAATCAAGAAACTCAACACTAAGAAAACAAATAACCCAAACAAAAAATGGCCAAGTGAATTAAATAGATACTTCACAGAAGAAAAAATACAAATGGCCAATAAATGTATGAGGAAATGCTCAACACCATTAGCAATCAGAGAGATGCAAATCAAAATTACCCTGAGATTTCACCTAAACCCAGTTAGAATGGCAATCATTAAAAACACAAACAACAACATATGATGGTGAGGGTGTGGAGAAGTTATGGAACCCTAACACATTGTTGTTGGGATTGCAGATAAGCACAACTTTGGAAAACAGTATGGAGAATTCTCAGACAAATGGGAATGAATCTACCATATGATCCAGCACTGCCACTTGGGGGTATCTACCCAAAAGAATGGAAACCAAATTATCAGACTAATGTATGTGTATCTATGTTTATAGCTGCACAATTCACAATTGCCAAACTATGGCACCAGCCAATATGTATATCAAGAGATGAATGGATTGCAAAACTATGGAATATGTCCACAATGGAATTTTACTCATCCATAAAAAAGAACAAAATCATGTCCATGTCATTTGCAGGGAAATGGATGGAACTGGAAAGCATTATGTTAAGTGAGATTAGTCAGTCATGAAAAGTAAAAAATAAGATGTTCTCCCTAATATGCAGAAGCTAGGGAGAAAGTGGGTCTTTATAGGGACTCTAGATGAAGGAGAATCCTTTGATGAGCAAAGAAGATGACCTAACTGAAAGCGATGGATGAGGGAGACAGAAATACTCCAATGCACATGATGTACATTTACAAAAATATCAATCACTAAACTGAACATGAGAAGGAGGGAGGGGGAAGGAATGGGGTGGGAACTGGGGAAGGGTTGAATGAGAAATGTGTGCATGTATACCTCCACCAGCATGTACCTAACAAAGATGTATGATTATAATGCACCAATAAGAATATTAAAAAATAAATAAATGATGAAATTCAGTATTTGAAATCTAAGAGTTATATACATTCCTCATCATTCTGTGTTACTTTATTATCTGCTGTGTGATTACTAGACACATAAAATTATCTATTAATTTGATGCAATACAGATGATGATACACCAACATTTATACATTATACATGTCTCTTCTTTTATGGATAAGAAAGTATATGTATACTTAAATATATCATTCTTCACTTAAAGTTCATGGAAACTCTATGTTAAAATAATTGTATGTTGTCTGTAAAATTATTTTGTGAAAGAAATTATAAACAGCACCAGGGACCAAGGATTAGTCTTTAAGTGAATAATTTCTGCAAAAGAAGTCAGAATGTGAAATTTCAAATTTTGCTCAACATTACATTTATCTAAATTTTTTTCAGTAGCTTTAATTTGAATAATGTTTCTAAATCCACTTTCATTAGGTAGTGTGCTACAATATCCAGAAGTTCAGGGAGGGAATCTATTTCCAGTAACTTAGAGATAATGATAAGCCATCTTAAAGTCTCATTTTATTAGAAAGAACTGAAATGCATTATAGGGCAGTAGTAACTATAACAGTTGGTTTACCAACCAATGGGGAAGAATTAAAAATGCATTAAATGTATACAGAAGATAGTAAATAGCAATATTATCTATTGGTTTTGACATAGTTAAAATAACTTTTTTTTCTTTTCTCTTTGTGTAGCTAGTAAGACCTATAAAAATATAAAAAATGTTTCTTTTAGGAATTTAAGAAATGTGAAAATATATTATTAATAAATAGATGTTCTCTTTTTTATGTGAATCGTGTATTTATTCAAACACAAACACACACATAAACACACACTCACAAGGAGGAAATGATCTTCTCTTAGAATGGATGGCTATCTTATTGATTCTTTTTATGACTAAGATCTGCCCAGCAGAACATATAGATTTAGGTGGTGAAACATGACCCAAAAGAGGAAATAAATAGAGAGCTTAGAAAAGCACTTATAAACTCAAGTTAAATACATAAATATTAACTCCTGTAGAGTGTGTGTGTGTGTGTGTGTGTGTGTATATACCCATGTGTGTTTAGTACTGTTGAATGAACCCAACAAGGCTGCATCCCCAGCCCTATTTAATTTTAATTTTAATTTTAATACAAATTATTTCTACGTTAGCCAGGCTGGCCTTGAACCTGCAATCCTCCTGTCTTAGCCTTCCAAGTACCAGGACAACAAGCATACACCAACGTGGCTTCACACCTATCTTTAATTTCAAGTGATTCCTTAATTGCGCTCATGGAGATTTCAGACTCCTTGTCTGCCCACCCATGTATTCTAGATATGTATCAATTTATATGACAGTCATAATTATTATTATAATATACTTAGGAAAGCTGGATAAAAAAATAACTTCAAGTGCTATAAGGACTACAGTGAAAGAGTGTACACTGCAACCACCACGGACAGATGTGCATGTGGAGGAACTGTGCAGTCTCATGGGAGCTCACACTCAGAAGGTTGGGGGGGCTTGGTTTACTACTCTCCTTTGATATTTTGATGTTTTTTTTAAATCAGCTTTGTCTTTGAAATTATGTTTTATATGTGTTATAGAATGTGTGTGCAAATAGAGGTGGTAGTGCAATGTGATTGCCCGCCATTCCTGCTGCCCCATTTATATGTGGCACTGAACTCCAAATGACAGTATGAGCACTCAGTGAGATGAACAAGTAAAACATAAGAGTGTTGTAACAATGACCAAGGAAGTAGGTGTACTAACAACCCCTAGAAGCAAGACTTAACTCCCATAACCAGAGCTTCAGATGCAGAAAGAAAGTAATGATATTGGAACACACCTGAGTGATCAAGAAACCCTTCCACATCTTTTATTTTCTATCGTGTGTGTGTGTGTGTGTGTGTGTGTGTGTGTGTGTGTGTGTTACTGAGAATTGAAACCAGGGGCAGTCTATCTGCAAGCTACAAACCCAGTCCCACCCTATTTATTTATTTATTTATTTATTTATTTATTTATTTATTTATTTACTTTTGCTGTTTTGAAAAGGGTCTGTCTGTGTGCTGCTATATTCTTAGCATTTAGATCACATTATAAGATTAATATTTGTTGAATGAATCAAATAATGACTTGGGTGAATCTTATTCAGCAAATTCCACTGAATCTCAATGATTATGAATGGATTTGGGGGTATTAACTGAGGCTTCTGTATATTAAGAGTCCTACTATGCTGCCAAGACTATCCATGAATCTGGTATCCTGCTGTGTCAGCCTCCCAACTCCTGAGATTACAGGCATGTGCCACCATGCTCAGTTCTACCACATGTTTTCTTACTCATATTATTTATCTGTGCTGGACAACCACTTGCACCAAAAATGATTACATTGAGGCATAGGTGAAAATAGTGTAGCTAATCATTCCATTTCCTTTCAGTCCCTTTTAATCCATCAGTCAGCTGAAGATAGAGAATGTTAAGAGAATGTGTGCATATCAAGAAATGAAATTAAAACATTGGTTAGTTTTCTGCAGCATTTATACTGTTCTCAGAAAAATGAGATGCAAGTACATATGTGAGCTATTAAATAGAAGTTGCTATTTCTATTTCCAAATTTGTGTTAAATGTTTATTGACATTAAAACTGCCATTGCACAATATAAAGATGAAAAGTAACATTCCACGCTAATAATGGAAAGCTTTCAGTTATTCCTTGGAATAACAGTAAATAACGACCATAAAAAAAGAAAAAAATACCATGAAAAGTTGACAAACGGTGCAGGACAGAATAGAATAAAACTTTATAATTTTATACCTTTGTATGACACTTTTTCCTTTTCAGTACTAGAAATTGAACTCATAGCCTGGCATACACTAGGCAAGCACTCTCCCACCAAGCTACACCCCTAGCACTTTTTTTTTTTTAATTTGATTTTAAGATAGAGTCTTGCTAAGTTGCTAAGGCTGGCCTTGAATTCTGAATCCTTCTGCCTCAGCTTTTCCAATATCTTGGAATATAGACATGTGCTTCTACATTATGAGTTGTTTTGCTTCTTAAATGAAAGATCAAATATTTTTATTTTGAATTTAACTCCACAAATTATTTATCTAACTCTGGCTGTAAGAGTCTTTAAGGAAGTGCTAATTTAGCCTAGGAAGTGAGATAACTTTTTGCCAAGGAACAATTAAACGGAGATATAAAAATGAGTAGAAGTAGGGACAGAAGAAGCTGGGCACTGTGGCACAAGCCTGCAATTTTAGTAATTTGGGGAGGATGAGATAGGGGGATTAGAGGTTCAAGGCCAACTTCAGCACTTTGTGAGGCCCTCAGAGACTTAGTGAGATCCTATTTCAAAATAAAATAAAAAAAATATATATATATATATAGGGGTACAGAGATAGAACATCCCTGGGTTCAGTCCCTGGCACCACAAAAACCACAAAAAGGAAAAAAAAAAAAAAGAAAAGAAAAAAAATGGAAACAGGTGAGAAAGCAGTGAAAGATATAGTTAAGGTCTGGAAGGGGTAGGACGTTACAGAAAAAGGATGAGATGCAAAGGTTAAAGGATGGAGCTAGAAATGATTGTTAAACAGAAAGATCGTATGAGTACAGTTCAGCAACCACAAGTTGGTTGCAAAAGAGTAGCACTTGCATTTGCACCACACTGCATCTCCTAGAAGAAGAAAAATGATGGGGCTAACAGGAGGGTAATGGGAATACCCAGAATAGATGACGGCAAAAGCCACCATGTATCACTCTATTATTATGTGCCTGGAACTCTTTTAAGTGACATACCGTATTTACCTTTTTGGTCCTCCCAACTACAAAGCAAAGTGGGGTTTCCTGGCTTCCTTATTTAGAAAAGGAAATACGAGATTAAAAAAATTTGTCCCAGTTATATAGTCACTTAGTAGCACAGTAATAAATGGAGCATTCTTCCTGATCATCTACTATGATATAAGTGCCAGATAAAGGTATCCTTCCTGTCTGTGTGTTGCTATATTCTTAGCACTTAGACCATACAGTAAGATAAGTATTTGTTCACTGAGCACAAGAATGACTTGTGTGAGCCTTATTTGTAAATCTACTGGCTTTCCATGACTGTTGAATGTATTATGGGTATTAACATGAAGCATCTGTACACTTGGAGAACCAGTAAAAGCTCCTTTTCAAATAAACTATAAGAAATGAGATGTAGAGCAGCATGGGTTAGTGAAAAAATAATGAAAATAGACTTTGCTTTTGTTAGTTCGGTGTCTTTGGGTTAGTCAGTTCCATTCTGCTTTCACTTTTGTTAACTGGCAATGTGTAAGGTTATGTCCAGTCTTTGCATATTATGATTTGATTATTCTGGGAACTATGTGGCAACAAATGAACTCAGTGCATAAAGCTTCTCTTTTATAGCAGAAAGGAAATACATAATATAATACATATAATTCTGAAGCACCAAATTCCTCAAATGAGCTCACTCATTTATTCATTTATACATTCTTTTCGAAAGCTTTTCTGAGAGCGTACTACGTGCGTGCAAAAAACCTCCTGCTAAAAGGATGAAATGATCTCCATTTCTGGAAATAGGAAGACCTTGAGGCAGTAAAGCATGGTTTAGAGTTTATCTGCTGCTCGAAGATGGTAAAAGCCAAAGCTATTTCCACTGTAAATCATGACTCAGGTATCGAGCAGAGCCAACACTTCTGTAACATGGAGTAATGATGCTAGCACCCTTCAGAATACGATCCGACGTGTGACTCATTTGATTACTTCCCTCACTTTGACTTTCCTTTGGCAAAAGAGCAAAGGCAGACAGCTGTAAAACTTCCCACACAAAACAAGGTCTGTGCCTTCCATGGAGGAAAAAAAGCAGTTCCATTGACACAAAGGTGCCCATGTGACTAAGTAGAATAGGATAAGAATACCGATTGGTCTTGCTGAGGGACCTGAAGCTCCCAGGGCAAGAGGGGGGTCCCATGGTGACCAGGCAGGAACCAAGGTCCCATAGCCATATCTGGCTTTCCCAGTACAGCAGCCAACATTTTTCGTAGGAAGTGAACATCTCAAAGGATTTGGGGATGAGGCACCAGTTCTGGATACTTGATTGATTTCTGATTGTCTAATATTTGAGCAGGATCAGTAAGCAAAAGAGGTGAATTTCACTTATTGACTGATTATAAAGAGCAGAAAACATCAGAAGGATGAAACAAATAAACAGTCAACATTAGCCAGCACGTGGAGCAGTCTAGCAAATAGGATGAATACATGTATTTTAAAATTGAATGATTGAATGAACTCATTAGAGTACAAAATCAATCTCAGTGTTCAAAGGCCATGAGATTAGAGGCCATGAGAATGTCTTATGGCTTTCCAAGACTAGAGAACATAATCAACCAAAGGGCCTGGCTGGCGTGCTCTGAAATTGATGGCCACTTTGTACTAAGGTCAGGCTTCTCTTCAAGCTGCTTTCCACCGATGATGGGCCATGCCTGCCTACATCTGGAAGGCAAGGGGCTCCTCTGGCAGCCAACTTTGTCACAGTAACTCCTTGACTGTCTTGTGTACTTTCCCTAGGCAAAACAGCAATCTAGCAACTGACTGCCTTTCCCTCGATCCTTCTCTCTCAGTCAGACTTGCATACAGTGGTCTGATAATTCTCCTAGCCTTCTTCTGAATTCCATCCCTATCTTCTTTCAAAGACATAAAATAAATCTGGTCTTCTGTTTTCTTCTTGGGTGTGACCAGGACTAATGCAAAGATTCAGGTAGAAGAGAAATATGCAAAGTGAGCACTCCTTAGCCTCAATCTGGTGAATGAGTCAACTGAAGAAAACACTCTGACTCATCACTTACTCTAATGCTCTGTTTTGTGTTGCTATAACAAAAAGCCCAAAGCTGGGCATCTTAGTAAACAGACTTATTTGGTTTGTGATTCTGGTGGCTGGAGGGTTCAAATAGCATGGCAACAGCTGGTGAGCGCCTCCTGGCTGCACCATTACATGGGGCAGAAGTGGAAAGGGAACTGGTTACATGCAGAGAGGCAAATGTGTGAGCAAAAAAGTAAGAGATTGGGGAGGAGCTGGGCTCATATTTTTTATAAAAACCAGCTCTCATGGGAACCACTCCACTCCTGAAAATCCTAACAAACTCCAAGAGACGAGCATTTATCCCTTTTGATGGTGGTCATAGTCCAATCACCTTCAACTAGGTCCTACCTCTTAAAGTTCCTACCATCTCAACATCACCACACTGGGACCAAGCATCCAGTTCATAAACTTTTGAAGGACAAATCATATCTAAACTACATCACTATATGACAATATGGATAAGCTGAAATACATATTGAGGACTAACTATATGTTGCACACTACATGTACTAAGTGATTCTTATGCCAAATTTCATTTAATTACTTCAACAGCACTATTCTGTAGCCTGTTTTCTTAATTAGTTAATTGATTTTATTATGCATTGACAAATTATGGTTGCATATATTCATAGACACAAAGAAGTGTTAAATTTTTTTATTTCAGTGGGCAATGATTAAATTTACCTGATGATCTGGGTGTGGTGGTACATGCCTGTAATACTAGTACTTGGGAGGCTGAGACAGGAGGATAACACATTTGAAGACAGCCTCAACAGGAAGCTGTTTCAAACCAAATAAACATAAAAATAAAAAGGGCTAAGGTTGTAGCTTGGAGGAAGAATGCCCTGAATTCAATCCTCAGTAACATACACACACACACACACACACACACACACACACACACACACACTCACACAAAAAAACGAAAAAGAAAAGTTGATTGACTTACCTATCACCTTAAATATTAAACTTATTTTGTGATGAGAACATTGAAAAGTTACATTTGACTGGGCATGGTGGCACATACTTGTAATCCCGATACTTGGGAGGCTAAGCCAGGAAAATAGCAGGTTCAAGGACAGTCTCAGCAAGTAGTGAGACTCTTGACTCTGTTTCCAAATATGAAATAAGATTGGACTGGGGGTATAGTTCTAAGGTAGAATGCCTCTGGGTTCAATCCCCAGTACCACAAAAAAAAAAAAAAAAGAAAATTTACATTTGGCAATACTTAAATGTATAGTACTCAATTATAATCTATATTCATCATGCTGTATAATTTATCTAAAATAGTTAGATATTTCTTCCATCAAACACAGGCTTTGTACCCTTTGACTATCATCTCTACATTCATCTCACAATCCAGCCTCTGGCAACTGTCATTCAACTCCTTGCTTCTGTGAGTTCAATTATTTAGATTATGCATGTAAATGAGAAAATGTGGTATTTGCATTTTTGTCTTTAGTTTACTTCGCTTAGAGTAATGCTTGACAATTCCCTCTATAGTGTTTTAAATTTTGGAATTTATTCTATTTTTGAAGGCAGAATAGTATTCCATTGTGTGTATATGCATGTATTTGTGTACATGCATATATAAAATATTATATATAAATAATTTCTTTGTAGTAGTTTATTTATAGATGAAGAAATTGAACCTTGTCAGTTAATAAGTGTTGGAGGCAGAAGTCTAAGTTATACCTTTATTTTACATCACTTGTTTAAATTTTAAAATATATTTTATTTCCTTCTGTGGTATTAGGATTTGAAACCAGGGTTGTTCTCCCTCTGAAAATATCCCCAGCCCCATTTTTAATTTTTTTTTTTTTCCTGGAAACAGGTTCTTACTAAGTTACTGTGTATTGGCCTCAAACTTGTGATCCTCCTGTCTCAGACTCCCAAGTACTAGGATTACAGTGTATGTTTGTAACTACATCATTAACAAACAATGCCCTTTATGTCTTTTTACATGAAGACTGATTGTTTGGATCTCAAACATCCCCCAAAGGCTCAACTATTGAAGACTTGGTCCCCAGTGCAGTGATGTTCAGAGGTGGAGCTATCGGGAAGTGCTTGGATCAGGAGCGCTTTAATCTCATAAACAGATTATTCCATTGATGAGTTCATCATCAATTGTAATATTGGGAGGCAGTGACATGTTCGAGAGAGGGGCTTAGGTGGAGGAAGCAATTCAGTGGGGGTATGCCCTGGATAGTGCATATCTTTTCCTCCTCTCTCTCTCTGTCTCTCTGTCTCTGTCTCTCTGTCTCTCTCTGTCTCTCTCTCTCTCTCTCTCTCTCTCTCTCTCTCTCTCTCTCTCTCTCTATCTCTATCTCTCTCTCTCTCTCTCTATCTCTCCCTCCCTGCCTCCCTCCCTCTCTCCCTACCAGTCACCATGAAGTGTGCAGCTCTGCCCCACCACACCCTCTCTGCCATGATGTTCTGACTAACCACAAGCCCAGAAATCTGGAGTCAAGTGACCCTGTACTGAAACTTCTGCAAACAGGACTCAAAATAAATATTTTCTGCTTCAAATTGTTTTTCTCAAGCACTTTGTCACAGTGATAGAAAGCTGACTAACATAGCAAGAGACCATTAATAATGTAATTGTGTAATAAATACTTTTAATTTGCCATGGTCAATACCAGCATCGTTATCAGTCTCATCTTTGTCATTAAGTTATTTGAGAATTTAAACATATATTCTACAATTTAGTTTTCATGAGACCCAATAAATTAGGCAAATTCTGGAAATTTTGGTTATATTTCAACTTAAGTCCAGTATTTTTTTTTTACTTCTTCATGCCACCTCTTTTTCTATGCATACTTTTATCCAAGGTAAACTAAAGATGCCAGGGATTTAATACTTTTTAAAACTACCAATAGGACACTTGATTTAGTAGCTAGATTGGATAGGATAAATCTGATGTTCTTATTCTAGAAACAGTCTCCGGGACCAGGAGGATTGGGCAATTTGGGTGGTATTATAGGAAACCTTCTGCCTCTGGGTCAAAGTCACTGGGCTCTGGACCAAGTTAGTAATGATCAAATGCCAGTCTGTCTGACAGCTGTCTTGTGGCCTTTGTGATAAGGCCTCCAGCCAGTCACTTGTCGGCAACTTTCCATGCTGTATTCGGTGCTTGCTGCCATTTGTAATGATAGGCACAGCAGAAAGGGTGGCAGTTCAAATAGGCATGGAGACCCTGGGTATCCATCATTCAAGTCCAGCACTTAAACCCTAATTTAATAACAGCCTGATAACTAGTAATAATTTCCTTCCAAACAAAGAGCCTTTCTCTGGCCCATCTGCCCTACTTAAAGCCCTACAACTTTCTCTTTTCCGATAGTGAGATTCAAATTTACCTTTGAATTAAACACAAGGTCAGATAAAATAAGTCGCTGTGAGTAGTCATTATATTTTCTGTCACTGGACCAATTAAGATTTCCAGCTGTCAGTTTCTGATGTTGCGGCTCCATAAAAAACGACACTGAGATGCATTGATCTGTGTCAAAGCTGCTTCAGAGGGAAAATTGGACCAAAAAATAATGATAATTGTCATAGGATGTCACTCCATTAAATAAAAACATAAAACGCAAAATGCTGTGGAGAAACCACAAAGTCATCCTCCTTGTGGAGGTGAAGCATTCCACCAGAGCAAGCTCACTGTTTCAGGGACAGTCCTAGCTCTCCAGTGAATGTCCCTCTGGTCTGTCTTGCAAGGTAAATTCTGTCCAGCTCATCCACTTTGATTTCAATTCTATATGCAGTACAAACTTACAGAGAGAATTTAGTTCATGAAATTCTAGTTGGAGAAAAGAAATAGGTATTCCCTGGAAGTGAAGCTAGATGTAAAAGAAT
>PVLC010034775.1:0-16534 GCA_004027655.1 Graphiurus murinus | reverse complement strand
TACCTTTATAGGTGCATTGTAATTATACATCATAATGAGGTTCACAGTGATAGTAACACATGCACACAGCACTTGATAAGTTTCCCTCCAGATTCCACCCCCTTTCCTCCTCCTCGCCTTACATATTATTGAGATTTGTATTGATAACTTCATATATGTGCATAGCATTATTTGAGCTGTTTCCTTCATCATGGGTTTTAGAATGATATGTTTTAAGAACTTTCAGTATGATTTTGGACTGTTGTACTGCAACTTTTCTAATTCCACAGTGGTTTTTTTAATAATATTTGGAACTGACTCTAACAGAAATCATGTCCATTGATTATTGTAAAAACAGGCATATGTATCACCTCAAGAAATGCTAAGAGATTCTTCAAAAAATATATCTCCTTAAAGAAGCTGTCTTTATTTTTCTCTTAGAGGTTATGCAGGTTTAAATACGAGGATTATTTCATTATACTCTGGATCAGAAATTTTCATATTTATTTCCATTTTCAATTGAAAGATGATTACTAATTGTAAATGTTTGTTCAAATTTGTAAAGCTCTAGGATGATATTTTATAATGAGATTATCTTAAACCATTGCTAATCCAATAATAGTTTTTTAGCATTTCTCATTATTGGCAGTTTTGGGAGAAAAATATTCATTTTTTTAATTAAGTAAACATAACAAATACAACACAACTAGAAATAATATGGCACCCATAAGGAAATTTCATATTTCTATCTAGTTTGTTACTGTCAGCTACAATTATTATTTAGTTTCTGCTTAATCATTTCTTATGCTTTTTCACAAAACAAAATCAAATGTGATTCACAGATGCATCTTTAATCTAGCAGAAAATACAAGAGACTAAAAGGAATTTTTTTTACTTTATCACTTTCATTTTTATTTTCTTCCAGCTTTACTGGGATATCAATAAAGTTGTATATAACAATGCATATATTTAATACATACACAATGTTCTTGATATAGCAAAAATTAAGCTAATAACATATTTATCACCTCACACAGCTACCTTTCTTTTATGTGTGTGGTGAGAACATTTAAGACCTACTTTCTTAGCAAATTTTGAGAATAAGAATCAGGTGTTAGTGGCACAAACCTATAATCTCAGTACTTGGGAAATTGAGAAAGGAGGATCACAGGTTCCAGGCCAGCCTCAGCAACTTAGCAAGACCTTCAGCAACTTAGTGAACCTTATTTAAAATAAAAAATAAAAAAGGCTGGGGGTGTAGCCTGGAGATTGAAAGACCTAGGGTTTAATCCTCAGTACCAAAAATAAAAGTAAAAATAACAATTTTTAAAATTTCAAGTATGCAATACTAGACTCATCATGTTGTACATCAGATCTCTGGAATGAAAAGAAATATTTTTAATTATTCAGGGACTTTTTAAAAGATGATTTATTAAAATATTAATTATTAAAACATATGATAAAATTATATAATAGAAGGTTACTACAATGACAAGTACAAAACAAAGCCTCATGTTATATGTGGCTAAATGGGTAACTCTCCCACCTAAGACTCTAGTGTGAAATTAAATAGACCCTTACGGGTTGATTATGGCATGTATATTAAAACCATAAATATCTAGAATCAATTAATATAATCCATGATTTAAATTGTTACATTTTCTTTTAACCCTGAATTTAACAAAATTGCAATGCTTTATTTTGTTTTTGCAGTGTTCTCTCAACAGGCATATAAGTATGGAAATGTGTTCACTAATGTTTTATTATGAAATTGGATTTCCAAATTTGGCAATGCTAATGAGTAAAAGTTCATACAACTATAAAACAATCTAAAAGAAGAAGACCTTATCTGCGACACTTCCTAACTCTCATTTACTTTAAAATATCTTCTTTTCAGTCAAATAAATAAGTGAGAAATACAGTTGCTTGAAAATAAGCTACTTTAAAGATTGACACCTGACCTGAGAGGCTTGAAAAGAGCAGTAGAATTTATTCCAAACATGTTACACAGATGTCCACCACATGATCGCTCATAGGACAACCACAAGGGACCTGATGAAAGTCTTCTGTCCCCCTGGTAGTCATGGTGAGGTGTGAACAGCCATCTGTTCTTTATTTATGTTTCTAGAAACCCATTAACTTACAGATATATACACATTTTTTTTAAGTGTGCTAAAAACAAAAAGGAGAAAGTTACAAAAAGGCAGTTACGGTAATATATGAGATACATTTGAGTAGATACCTAATAAGAATTAACTGAAAGCCTTTCAGATACATTTTTTGCTTCCTTCAGTGATAAAATAGCTGAAGAGGTGGTCAAAAGTTTACTGAAATTGATCAACTCCATGAACAATTATTGCAAATTAATAGTCATTAAAACAAGAATCTAAAGACAAGGGAGGAAATAAATTGAAATTTAATTTTCTCTGATTTGCTAAAGAATAGTTCAGCCTATTTGTGTTATCATGACACATGGTACAATGGCAACAAATGCATACACGTACATATACATTTTGGACTACATACAACATTTGACACTAGAACAAAGGTTCTTACCACTAATGCCTATAAACATTTCAAGAAAAACACTTTGTTTATTAACAAAGCAGAATGAGATTGCCTTCCAATTAAATACTGTACATACATAAATATACAATAATGAATGCACAAAGGGATGTCAAGTATCATCAAAATATTCAATCATGAATTTGAAAGCTAATAACTGTACACTCATATACCTGGAGATTCTCTTCTCTTTCTCTTTTGGCTCCCTCAAACAAACTGTGGGGGTGGAGGATACTGAAGATTGGACTCCTGGGCATTCTATCTCTGAGCTACACCACTAGCCCTTTTTTATTTGTTATTTTGTAACAAGTTCTTGCTAAATCACTACATTCTGGCCCTCAAACCTGCAATCCTATCTCAGTCTCCCAAATACTGGGATTACAGGCATGTACCACAGTGCCTGGCTCCCTCAAATTATTATTATAAGATTGACATAGTGCAAATGACACGTCCTATCATTCATATCTATCACTGCAAGATTCTTAGAAACATAATTTAATAAATTTAATTTTTCTTTAATTTCAGAAAAGAAATAAAAGTACTTAGAACAAAAATTTGGGTTACTTCCACTTTTTTTTCTTTTTAATTTTTACCTCATGGCATATTAAAAATGAAAAATGATCAAACAGAGTCTTAAAAATTAAGCTCTCTTCTGAATGTTTACATTTAACAAATTATTTAATATAAAATTCTACATATATATACACCTGTATTGTACACTTATGCATTTATAATCACAAAAGTTGAAAAATTCTGAAAATATTCATAGTATAATATACATGATACAATCTAACAATGCAACTCAATTTTTTTAAGTGATAAAAGAATATGTCCTTTCAACATATCAGGTATTTCTGCAGACCTGTAAAATCTTACTTGGAAGTGATATCAAAGTATCTAAGTTTGAGATCTTTCACAGAGGTGCATTTTCCTGTAAAGAACTTTTCAATGCATTGCCCCAGAAGATTTTTTTGTTTATCATCATATATTTTAGGTCTTAATTTTATTAGTATCTACTTTTCCAAATCCCCCCATTTTCATGACTACAGAATAACATTCATATTTTCCATACAACAAGATACCAATAAAGAAAAAAGATTCAACTTGTATGAAATAAGATCATGGTTCTTCACCTATCATCACAGCAAAACATTTTGTCTACATATACACATATGTCATACATAACCATATCAAAATTTCATCTTCACTAAATTTCCTAAATCCAAACAATACAGTGTGCCCACCTATTTCACTCACTTAACAGTGTTCTGAACATTCATGGATACCTTTTAATTGCAAGCACTAGCACTCTGGGTAAAACATTCCCACTACCCTCATACTCCCATCTCAATGACTGATAGTCCCATTGGACTGTCAATTCCTCAAAGGAAGAAAATTGTCTTCCTTGCAAATAGATACAAAAATGATTTGATATATTAGCAGAACTGAAATGAATAATCATTGCTTTTGTTGTTGTTGTTGCTGTTGGTTTTGCAGTACTGGGAATTGAACCCATGGACATTGTACTATCGAGCTACACCCCCAGTAGTCCTATTTTTTATTCTTTATTTTGAAACAGGATCTCACTTAGTTGCAGAGGGCCTCACTAAGTAGCTGAGGCTGGACACAAACCTGCAATCCTCCTGTCTCAGCCTCCCAAGTACTGGGATTACAAGTATGCACCACCACACCCAGCCTAATCATTGCTTTTTTAAATAATGCAAACACTGAAAAATTTCAATAAATGGTCACTATTTTAATATTTTTTTCAAATTATCCTGTATGTACTAATCTTAAAAGTCTGTACAAATAAAAATTTCATAGAACTTATCAGGTTACAAAATTTTAACTTCCAATATATTTCTTCTCTTAATTTGTGTGACTGAGGAATAGTATAGCTTAGGCTCTTAATGATTTTGCTCATAGTAGCATACATCGCCTTAATAAGTAAAGCAATTCAGTGAGGAATTGGAGAACAGAATTATAAAAGGAATAAGCATAATTACACCAATTAGAAAATATAAATATTTCATATTTTCTGAACTTTGTTTATACAAGATCAATTCTCTGTGTTTACCATATTTTCTACTTCATTACTAAAGAAGAAAGCAGTGTCTTTCAGTAGAACTGGGCAAAATTCCCTTCTGCCTCCTACAATTAAATTTGTATTTCTTCAGTATAATATTCAATTCTGTGAGAAAAATTAATGTTTATTATGAATCATAAAAGCAAGACATCAAGTTGTCTTTGTCCATTTAAGTTATTTCCCCCTCACTTAGGCTTTTGTTTTTCAAAATCATATAATTTTATATTTGACCTTGTTAACACTTTTCTATATAACAATTGTTATTTATTTATCGTATACTAGGTGAATATTATTGGTTTACTTTAAAATATACTCAATACAAAGTCTCTTTGATAGGTTGACAATGATCTTACATGACCTATCAAAATAAAACCCTTTTTATATTAGTACTAGAATACAAACAATGATTCTTTAACAATCTATAAAGAGATCCAGTCCCCTTGTAAATTGTCATATGTAGCATGGCTGTTTTTCTGAATTCATTAAAAAGAAAACAGTAATTCTTTTTAAGTGGGAAAACAACTATTAGATCATGGATCCATCTGTTATAAACATGTACTTCCTCCTAGCACAGAAACAGATGAAGACAGAAGGTGATGTACTAGTCCTTTACTTGGTGGAAACCCCATCATTTCACAACATTGAAGTTGTTGAATGTAATCGGTTTTTCTCAAATTGTTTTCAAAAGATAAAATCTCATATAAGAATTTAGATTTAGGGAGTACTTTTTCATAGGGGGAGATCATGATGTACAAATATTACCTATGTGAATATAGATACTTCAATATAAGGGCACTTCAACTTGCATTTAAGTAAATATTAACCATATATTTTCTACCTATATGTAGAGCTTGATAAATATTAATAAGTAGACAGTAAATATCAAAATAAGGACAAGCATATCCAATAATAGAATGTTGAAAGCATTTTTAAAATAATTTTTTTATTCACACATCAAGTTTTTTTTTTCCTATTTTTTATATAATTAGCTTCTCTATCATTTTTCTCTTTTCCACTCTTGGAAACTCTTACTAGAGAATGAAATCCCTGAATTGATCATTAAATTTTCTTATTGTTCCTCTCTCATTGTTCATCTCTTTTTTCTTTTAACATTACTTCATGGAAGATTGTCTTTGTTAATCTTTTATCATTCTCTTAAATAGATTTTGAATCATAGGACTTTCACAGCTATTTTAATACATATATCCTTTTTTGCTTTACTGGTGCAAATTTCACTTATTTATTGGAAGCTACTAATTTTAGTCTGTTAAAAGGTAATTCTAACCTCCAAAGTCCCTGTTTACTCAGTTATTTTAATTTTAATTTTATTTGATAACTGTATTTACATTACAGAATAACTGAAAAAACATGGCAATACTAACTTAATATTTATATTTAATAGCAAGGAACTAAGCAACTGATTGTATTCTCTGTATGGGGAAGTCTTATTATAGTGTGGGCATATAGAAACACTGCATTAAAAGACACCTCCCCATCATGTGACAATATTTGACAGTATTTTCTCTTAATCAGCTCATTCTTGTACTTGAGAGCCATAGGCTAGCTATACTATTCTTGCAGATGAACAAGGAAAGGAAATTTGTTTCCATTTTTAATTGTGCAGACTCCTATTTGATCCTCAAGATTTTTGTTTAGACCCTCAACTTTCCTTCAGCTTTGTTTTATATTGTGAATGCAGAGTATTTTCTGAGAACGAGAGGAGACAGAATTAGGTACATGGCTGCCTGGGTGGTCAAAGTGTCCCAAAGAGCCTTAAACAAAATCCCATGGTTTCTGCATGGTTCTCTACCCTCAGTATTAGATGTAACTGGTACCTGAATGATTGAGGCGGCTCTCTAATTAGAAATCAGTTTGCCCCTGTAGCAACCTTGCCTAAAAACATTCAGATCCTTATCCTTTTCCTTTTTCCCCACACTAATTCCTAAATTACAAATCATCCATTTGCCTTCCATTTTCCAAAATCTTTTAGCTATCTCTTACATGCCCTGTACGACTGTTGGCTTTGTGAGATGAGTCTGTATTACAGTTAACAGAAAACCTTGTGTGAACTATTTAAAGTAATATAAGCCACTTCAAAGAAATTTTCATTTATGCTGGCTAATAGGCCATATTCGCCAACTTATAAATTCTTCTGCCAAAAGAGATAGCTAAATGAAAAAATTTAAGAAACAGTAACTAAACAGCCTTGGTTATTAAAATAAGATTACCACAATCTAAGTCTTTTTTTGGGTCTAATGAGACAAATATTATTTCAGTTATCTTTTTCTGTCATCCTCATTACAGGTTTCAAAGTTTATTAATCCATTATTTGAATATGTTGCCCCTAAAGTCTTTTATAGATCTCTAACATGAAAACACATTTCTCCTAGAATTCAAAAGGGATATCAACATAAAACCCAAAAAAAGATTCATAAAAATCAATTATCATTTTATTTCACTAATGGCTTCCAAAAGTAACTAAAATAACTGCACAAGAACTGTAACCATAAGCAACATTTTCTTAGCTGCAAAATAAACTAGTTACCAAATGCATATTCACAACTCAATTAGTACAGTACACTCAATATTCAAACAATTATATCGAAATCTAAATGGTATTGTTAATATAGTAATTTTTTATTTATTTATTTATTTGTGTGTGTGTGGTATTAGAGATTGAAGCCAGGGGCATTCGACTCCGGAGCCACAACCCAGTCCTATTTCTTAATTCTTATTTTGAAACAGGGTCTCACTAAGTTGTGGAAGGCCCTACTAAATAGCTGAGGCTGACCACAAACCTGCAATCCTCCCGGTCTCAGCCTCCCAAGTACTGGGATTACAAGCGTGTGCTACCATACCCAGCTTTATAGTAAACTTTTTGAACAAACAGATTTAAATTACAAAGGGGATGGCAAGTGGACACTTTTGCTCTGATAATGCCAGAGAATTGTACCAGGCATGTATTCTTATTATAATATTGTAATCTGGAAACAAACATTTAGTATCTGTTCAGGCATCAGACAATAGGCAGAACATGGCTCTGATCCTTGTTAACAGGAAAAATGCATAATCTGGACTCCAATTTGTCCAGATATCCGACTAAGGATACCAACTATCATAATCAAAAACGATAAAGTCCAATCTGACTGAGCTAAGGAGGTAAAGTCAGTGTTCAGGGCAGCAGAAAAAACTGCAATTTGCAGGACAGAATACAGAGAATGGTTAAAATTTAGTGAGAATGAAAAACAACTCTGATCCTTTGTTGATGGGAGTATAAAATGATACCATCTCTTTCAAAATTACTTTTCTAATTTCTTGTTAAAAATACATACCTACCCTCAAATATTTTCCATTCTCTGATATTTGTCATAAAAATAAAAATATGTTTGTGCACAGATTAGTACACAAATTTTCATAGAAGGTTTATTTATAATAGTACAATTATGATCATTCAAGAGTCCATCCAGTGGTAAAAGGATAATCAAATATGTACACAATAGAATATTGTGCAACAATAAAAAGGAATGAACTACCAAAACAGGTACTAATATAGATGAATCTCACAGACATTACAGTGAGTAAAAAAGCTGTCCACATGAGATTACATAATGTATGATTCTATTTATATAAAGTCAAAGAACAGGCAAAACCAAAGATACAGAGAGACAAGGAAATATTCTGATGTGATGTTAATATCCTGTTTCTTAGCCAGGCATGATGGTACTCCAGAGGCTAAGGCAAGAGGATCCCCAAGTCAAGGATAGCCTGGGCAACTTAGTGAATAATGAACATTAGTATATACCTTAAGAAACAGTCTTTTGCAATGATTAACATTGTATCAAATAAATATTGAGAACATCAGTTTGGGATATGTTTATATCATAGGTCTGAGATATTCCCCAGTAACAACATTTCTTTACTCCGCTAGTAAAAAGTGTATGTATTTTTTTACATGTGTGGTACTGGGGATCAAACCCCAGGGCATTCTAACTCTAAGCTACATCCCCAGTCTTTTTTAGTTTTTCCTTTGAAACAGGGTCGCACTAAGTTGCTGAGGGCCTGAGTATCTTGCTGAGACTGGTCACAAACTTGAGATTCT
Source organism: Graphiurus murinus (assembly GCA_004027655.1). NCBI lineage: Eukaryota > Metazoa > Chordata > Mammalia > Rodentia > Gliridae > Graphiurus > Graphiurus murinus. The sequence goes on along the minus strand of PVLC010034775.1, from coordinate 7,805 downwards.
CCTGCCTCAGCCTCACAAGTACTTAATGGGATTATAGGCCATGTATCACCATGCCCAGCTAAAAAGTACTTTTGTTAAGAAAAATTCAGTGATGTCTTACACAATCCCACTTTCTAAAACTATGATCTTGCTAAGGATATACTAGTATTTCTCAAGAATAATTTGGTAATTATATAACCATGAATAATTTATTTTAAAAGTAGATCACTGAGAATATTTTAAGCATGTGCATGTGTGTGTGTGTATGTGTGTGTGTGTGTGTGTGTGTGTGTGTGTGTGTGTGTGTGTGTTTGCATGCACATGCATGAGAAAAGATGAACATGCTTGGGATCAAACCCAGAGGCATTCTACCTCTGAGCTATACCCCCAACTCTGTTTTTATTTTTTATTTGAAAACAAGGTCTCATTAAAATGCTGAGAGCCTAGCAATATGAATCAACCTACCATCCTACTACTTTACAATCTCAACCTCCCAAGTACTGGGATTATGGGCATGGGCCACCACACCTGGCCTAAGAATATTTTACTATTTAATACTGAAGAAACACTATAATCTTTTAAAGATTACTGATGTTCTATTATATAAAGTGCATTTTCACATAGTAATGTTTGATCTGCCTGATTTTTTAAGCTTTTTACATTTGATATGTTCTTAATGCTACTTCATCACTAATGCAAATTTTCTTGGTTTTCCTTTGTATAACATTTTCAGAAAGAAAGTTTTATTATTCCATATAGTTTTTTCACATAACACAAATGGTTGTAAAAAACAAAGTTACTCTGAGATTATTAAATTTATCAATATTTATCTTGCCCTTAGTAAATAACTTAAATCTGCAGAAGATTTCTTGTATTATATAAAATTACAATTTGTGTTTTGGGAAAAATAAATTAGTTTACATCAGAAACATATAATTATGTAATTATATTATGAATGTGTGCCCATGTCATCTGAGAGAAATTAACAAATATAATTGCATAATATAAAGATATACAGTAACTAGGGCTGACATGTTTATTATACAACTATAATTATTTATCCAAATACATGAATTGTTATAATTTCTCACAAGCAAAAATATTTTATTTGTTAATTTGCTTCAGATGACATTGGCACAAATTCATAATATAATTACCTAATTACATAATATAGTAATATTATTATTTCACAATGTACATCAAAATTGAATAGTATTATGTATACCTTTCATTTATTCTTCTATAATTCCTTTCTCTTGCATGTCTGGTATTTCATGTATCAAAAATAAGAATATTTGAATATTTCTGAATATAAACTGTTCAAATTATTCAAAAAATTTTCTTTACTTTATTAAAGAATATAAGAAAAGACTTGTGAAAAATACTGTAAGAGTAATTTATAAGAAAAGGTAGAAGTTAGTATTACTAGTATTTACTTAAAAACCTAAATTCACTCCCCAAGACTCACATAAACTGTGTAGAACAGTTCAATTCATACAATATTTTTTGCTTTCTATACAATCAATTAATCACCTCAACACAAATACAATTACAGCTGTGGAAACAGAAAAACACAAAGGTGCATGACCACAATAATTGTATGAACTTGAACAAAGAAAAACATTTTCTGAAAGTAAAGTCTATTAACTGATGAAATAATCTCCCTAGGAATGCAATGGAAGCCCCATCACTTAACTTGAAAATTAGGCAAAATACTTGAGAAAATCCCAGAGGAACCAGACTAGTGCTGGCAGGGGGATTGCATTGATAAATGTCTTAAATTTTCAACTATGTGTGTTATTTAAAAGACAAAAAGGTAGGCTACATACCTTGAAGAATACACAGTATCTGTACATAAATGATGCATAAGGTCCTCATTTCAAATGAAATGTTATATTCTCTTTGGTTTGCCTTTCAACAAATTTCAAAATAACAGTCCTTTTCCATAAAACATATTTCATTTTACAACTATCTTTACAGTTATAATAACTTTTTATTTATCCTCTTATTTTTGAATTATCAGTTTCTAGAAAGCACTTAACTGAGAGTAAAATTTAATCAAGATGCAAAAACTGTGAAGATTCAGTTCATATTACTTATATAAAGCTAGAGAAGAATGAGCAAAAATAATAATAGGCTAAGACAAAATATCCTAGAATTAACTGTTTTAGAAATGATTTTTTAAAAGAAATAGTTCTTTTAAAATAGGCTGTCTCAAATTTAATCTTGGTAATGAAGTAAAAATTCACATTAAAATTGTGGAAATGGCTTTAAGTATTCTAAATGCTGAAATTACTATTAATTATATTTCAATCATGTCTCCTATCAGAGTTTAACATATTTTAGATGTATATTTTGGTATATTGAAAAACTATCTAAACTTAGGAACTGCTTCCTGATTTAAACTTTAAATCACTCCAGTATAGGCTAGTCTACAATGAACTTTCACGCTGAAATTAAATCCACTGAGGGCTGAATTCAAGAATCAATTAACAGGTATTTATTTATTTATTTATTTTTATATTTTTATTTTTTTATTCATACATTGTAAGCATACATCTTTGTTAGGTACAAATTGATAACCATATATGAGCTCACAATTCTCATTTGACCCCTTGCCCGAATTCCCGTCCCGCTCCCTTGCCCTCCCTCCCTCTTGAGTTCAGTTTAGTGAGTAACCTTGATATACATTAGTGAGCCCCCTCCCCCCGTCCAACCCCTTCAGTTAAATCAACTTCTTTGCTTTTGAGGGTCTCTCCTTTTTCATCTGGAGGTTATTTTGAAAATAATGGTCTCCCAAAGATATATTCACATTTCAATCCCTGGAACCTATAAATACTTCCTTATACAGAAATATTTTTCATCTCTTGTAGGTTCCTATATCTATCACTGCAGTCAAGAACACATTAATCCAGCACAAGAACACCTCCTATGGCCCCATCCTTAACCTCCATCAATTGCTAATGTGATTGTAATCTCTATGATATTGCTGCTTCAAGAATTCTGTTACATAAATAAAATCATAGAGCATGGAATAATTTTGAATTGTCCTTTTTTTAAACACCCAGCATAATTCCCTTGATATTTGTCCAAGTTGCTATAGGTATCAATCGTTTATGCATTCTCGTTGTTGAGTAGTATTCCACTTATGATGTACCAGTTTGTTCTAACTATTCACTCACTAATGGACATGTGAGTTGCTTCCAAGTCTTAACTATTAAGTATAAGGCTGCTATGAACATTATATACATTTGTGTGTGTGTAAACTTAAGTTTTCATCTTTCCTTGATAAATGCCTAGAAGTGTGATTGGTAGGTATATGTTAAGCATGTGTTAGTCTTATAAGACTCTTCCAAATTGTTTTCCAGAGTGAATGTGATACTTTACATCCCCAAACAGCACTACATGGTAATATAGTGTCTTTGTATCCTTGTCAGCATTTGTTACTGTCACTATTTTTTATTTTAGTCACTCTATGGGTGGGTACCTAGTGATGATTCATCATGGTTTTAATTTTCATTCCCCTTATGGCTAATGATGCTGAATATCTTTTCATGTGCTTTATTTTTCACCTAGATATCCTTTTCAGTGAAATGTCTGTTCATGTCTTGTGCCCATTTTCTAATTGAATCATGCATTGTTGCTTTTTGAGAGTTCTTTATATATTCTAGATACTATTCCTTTCTTGGATAGATGGTTTGCAAATATTTTCTCAAGTCTATAGCTTGTCTTTTCATTCTCTCACAAAATAAAACTTTTAAACTTTGAGGTCTATTTTATCAACTTTTCCTTTCATAGATAATACTTTTGATGTCAAGTCTAGGAACTCTAAGATTTATTTTCTTTTTGTTTTTTGAATAGTTTTATTGTTTCATGGTTTACATTTAAATCTATAATCCACTTTTAGTTCATTGTTATATAGTAAGAGATTTGAGTTGAATTTCATTTTCTTGCCTGTGGATAGCAAATTATTTCAGCTCCATTTGTTGAAAAAGGCTATTCTTCCTCCATTCAATTGCTTTCACACTTTTATCAAAATCATTTGGGGAAAAAAACAATGTAAGGTTGGATAGGAGTCAGGGCAGAAAAGTGGAATATCATAGTTTCCTTTAATTTCCTTTCATCATACTTTCCAAGAAGAGCCAATCTTAGCATAATATACTTGGCCAAATTTCTAATATACTATAGCACCTAAATTAAAGCTAACTTTTTTTTTTTTTTATTCGTACATTGTAAGCAGACATCTTTGTTAGGTACAAATTGAAAACGACATATGTGCCCACATTTCTCATTTGACCCCTTCCCCCAATTCCCACCCCCCTCCCTCGCCCTCCCTCCCTCTCAGGTTCAATTTAGTGAGTAACCTTGATGTACATTAGGGTGTTCCCCCCCCCCCAGCCCCCGTCAATCCCTTTCGGTTAAATCAACTTCATTGTTTATCGAGGGTCTCTTAAAGCTAAAATTTTTACACAGTAAAAGAAATGGCATTGTCTTCTACCACTAGTCTTACTAGACGTATAGGTAGATAATGCCATGACCACTATAATTTATGGCAGTTTAAAGAATTTCCAAAGATGATTTTTACTACATTCAAATTTTATCAGATGTATTGACTTAAAATTTAGACCTCATTCAAGACTCTAAATAACTTACCATCATTTATAATACCTCATTTCACTTAACTTGCCATTCTATTTTGAGGAACACAGGCATACAAACAAATTATGAAATTCTAAAAGCTTGTGTTTATATAAGAATGTTTATTTAAAAATTCGGTTTTATTTAAAATAAATCTTATTTCAAAACTTTTTGTATTAAAAAATACAAGTTCTATATCTAATAAGATATATACCCTAGTATTAAAAAATGCTCTTTACCAAGAGACTCTAAGCTATATAAACACTCATCCCTCTAAATAATTAGATCTATCTTTATGATGGAGGTAATAATTCCAGCCACAGTAAATCTAAGAAATCCTTCACACTGATTTATAACTGTGTGACAAAGCATAGAATACATTTCCAAAAGGGTTACGACATATTTTTGGAATAAATATAAGAGCACACAAGTTCAAAAACCTTTTTCATTTTTCATATGCCATCAAAGCAAGGACTTTATGTGTGTACATGTGTGTGTTTATGTTGTACCTTCAATAAAAAATTAATACAATAAGTAGTTAGTACTTGGGCAGTGAAGTCTTCATTTCACCTAAATTTTCTATGATCATTAAAAGCATCACTTCATCATTGGGTAGGCTTTTTTCCTTAACTAAGTACTTAGTTAAATTATGTGAGAAACACTCTGTACATCAAATGACCTTGACTATTCAAATAATATATCATCACACTACAAGTTATGCTGCCATTCTAACCTTGACCTACCAATTCATACTTAGGAAGCTTTTAACACCAAGAAGCCTCCCTGAAAACTAGTACATTTAATTTGTTGTGATACAATGCTATGAATGGGCATTATTCAAGGATATCAAATGAAATTGACAAGAGTAACAACCACATGCTTTAATATTCTAAAAAATATACCACCATAATGGCAAGCCATAGTGACAAAAAAAATACCAACAAAATAGTTTATAAAGAATTATTGTATTGTACAAAAGGCTACTTAGATGTTATTTAACAAGAAGATACCATACTAAAATTAAAGAAAATATTATGTTTGTAGCACTAATAGAGGACTCGATTTAATACTCAGATTTTAAATTTGTATCAAAGACATTTCATTATGATTTTATTATTTTATTTTAATACAGAATTGCAATAATGCAAACACTTAGAATAATTCATTTCTAAGTAGTCACTTACTTAGATCAAGCACTAAATCACAGAATGGGCAATGATATTTGTTTACATTGCAGTAGGTTAGCCACCCAAGGTTCAATAATCCCTCACTAGGCTCTTTGTTGGTGGTCCATTTTGGTGTTGCAGCTGTTTAAAAACACATTATACCAAAGTGTTATTTTAATAGGGAGAAATAGCATGCTTTGTTTTTACTACCCAAAAACCCTAAAAAAAGGGCTACCACATAGGATATTTACAGCATACCAGGTAGCACATTAGTGGGTTAGTATATCAGTATATTTATAAATAAGTTCTAATAACATCTCTTTTGTTGAAATATTTCTTTAAATGTGGACTAAATATTTCAAAATACTAAGTCACATTGAAATGCAATTTCTTTGATCATAACATCAAAAGAAAAAAAGGAGAGTAATAATTATAACTAAAACTGCTAGAAATATTTAGTTTGGGATTTGAATGAATTATTCATTTTGCTTTAAAGTTGCTTTTAATCATTATGTTACTATTACAGTATAACATATAACAAAACTATAACATATAATGACATTCATTTCACCTATTTCCCAAATATCAAAAAAAAAAAATCAAAATATACCAGAAGAGAATGTAACCAACTTCATTATAGTTCAGTCATTTGAAGTCTATCTGCTAAATCTGATTAAATGAAGAGAACAGAGTCCAAAATGAGCTCTATGAACAATGGATTACCATGTATAGAGAAGACTTTTCTCACATTTCAAGATCCACCAAAAAGAACTATCACTGGATTAACACAAATATATTCATGGTTCCAGAAACTATTAAGAAATGAAAATACAAATCACTGTGGTCAGAGCCGGGAATGGTGGTACACGCTTATAATCCCAGTACTTGGGATAGTAGGATCTCAGTTTCAAAGCCAGCCTTGGCAACTTAGCGAGGCTCTCAGCAACCAGTGAGACCCTGTTTCCAAATAACATATAAAATTAGGCTAGGGTGTAGCTTAAAGGTAAAATGCCTCTGGGTTCAATCCCCAATACCAAAAAAAAAAAAAAAAACCCCAAAACAAATCACTGTGGTCCAATACTTTTTTAATCTCCTCTCTTCCAACAATATCTTTGATATTGTTTTCCTGCAGTACATTTCACACTCATAAGAAAATTATAACCTTTTGATTTTTCCTATGGCCAAAACTACAAAGAAAACCTAAATGTCTTAAATTCAGGCTTCTGGACTTGGGAAGAAAACAAAGGAACTTAGAGAATAATAAAAGAAATAATGGAAAATGTCAACCTTAATTGTTACTTTCGATAAGTGACATCCATTTGAGAGTGTGCTGCTTTTTAATAAAGCATAATAAAAACAGAAGGCATAAAATACTTATTGAATGCCTATAAGCACCCGGCACTATGCTGGATACTCAGAATACAATAATACGCAAGAGAGGTCAAGTCCCCATTACCATGGAATTTCATAAAACTGAATAGTGTCATACAATTCATTTCCAGAAGAATTTCCACCATCAATTTGAAGCTTCTGAGAGAAATCCATTTTCCCATTCCAATATGATGATCACATTAACAATGTAAAACCTGCAGGGCTTTCCTGCTGGTGACCATGGGAAACAGCCGCTGGGAAAGGTAACTGTGAGAGCACATGAACTGCCCATCTGCCAGTGCATGTTCCCTTACAGATTGTTTAGTTTCACAAATCTCACCAGTAGAGACTTTTTCCTGAAGTTCAGCCTAACTGGCCCTTTACTTACTTTCATTTCATAAAACTCTTTTCAGTGTTAATACCAGCTGCTTACTTTCCTTGGAAACATTCCACTTTTCAAATACAAGCATGACTTTAATTAGACAAGGTATAAACTAGGACAGCAGAAAAGACTGATGCTAAGGAATTAGGTTAGAATACTAATTTCTGAACAAACAGAAAGCTCAATAATATAAACATACTTTTGTTGAAACATGGAGAAAAGTGAATGAGACAGAAGAAACTGAAGAGCTGGAAAGCTAATGCAGAGCT
>PVLC010034774.1:0-16585 GCA_004027655.1 Graphiurus murinus | reverse complement strand
ATTTTTTGATTGGGTTATTTGTTTTCTTAGCTGTGAGTTTCTTGAGTTCTCTATATATTCTAGATATTAGTCCTCTATCAGAAGAGTAGCTGGCAAAAAATTTCTCCCACTCTGTGGGCTCTCTGTTGAGGTTCTTGATAGTTTCCTTTGCTGGACAGAAGCTCTTCAGTTTAATGCAATCCCATGTATTGGTCTTCCTTTGAGCTGCTTGTGCTTTGGGGGTTTTGTTGAGGAAGTTTTTACCTGTGCCTATGTGTTGAAGTGTTGGGCCTATGCCCTCTTCAAGTAGCTGCAAGGTCTCTGGCCTGACTTCCAGGTCTTTGATCCACCTTGAGTTGACTCTTGTGCAGGGTGAGAAAGTAGGGTTTATTTCCATTTTCCTGTATATGGATAACTAGTTTTGCCAACACCATTTGTTGAAGAGGCTATCTTTTTCCAGTGTATGTTTTAGGCTCCTTTGTAAAAAATCAATTGACTGAAGTGTGTGGGTTTGTTTCTGAATCTTCTGTTCTGCTCCATTGGTCTGTGTGTCTGTTTTTGTGCCAATACCATGCTATTTTTATTACTGTGGTTTTGTAGAAAGATAAATAAATAAAAAATAAAAAATAAATGCAATGTGAATAAACAGTAAAAAATTAAAAACAACAACAACAAAAAATTGAAATACCAATTGCAATTAAAGTAAGATACTTCTTTCACCCATCTGGTGGCAGGAATTCATAGACCGAGAAAAGGGTCTGAAGAAAGAGAACCTATTTGTAACAGTGTAACAGTGTAACTGGTATAACAATTATGGAGTACACTTTGACAATATGTATCAAATTTGAAAATGCACATTCCATTTCATTCAGGGGTTCCGCTGCTAGTAATTCTAGAGAGATACCATTATGGGTGCATAATGTGTGTACATGACTTATTGTTGCTTACTTCTTTATGTGAAAAGCTACCACTAAGTTCTGGGTGGATAAATCATGACATATCTACCATATTTCAATAATGAAATATTATTCATCCTTGCATGAAAATGGGTCCATTTTATGTTTGCTGGCATAAGCAATGCAGTAAAGGGGAAAGGCTCATGTAACAGTTTGGATTTTGGATTTAGAATGCCCCCCTAGCCCTTACGGAAACAATGCAACCATATTGGAGGTGGAGCTTGGTTGCCAAGTAGGCGTCCAGGGGATGTGGCCTTGGGGATTATACATGGTCTCCCCTCCCCCTGCTCACTCTCTTGCTTCCAGCCTCCATGATGTGAGAGCAGAGCCTTGCTCTCTCCCTGTCTCTGCTTCCTGCCACCATGTCCTGAGTTCCACAGAACCAGTCTGACATGGACTGAACCTCTGAAATCTCCAGAACTGTGAGCAAATAAATCCTCTTTCCTCTCAGTTGTGTGTGGTCATACTTATTGGATCGCAGCAGTAAGAATGCTGACTTAAACAGTTCAGAAGATTTCTTTTGTGCAGCAAAGAGATCTGTGCATAAATATATCATTTGTGTCTGCAAATGCTCAGAAGCCAAGTGGAAGGCTCAGGGTGGGCCACAGACATTGGCTGTCTAGGAGATGATAGCTGATGAGGGAGACTCAGATAGAAGTAACCTTTTGTTTTATTTAATTTTACACCCTGATACATTCAGACAGCCAGGTATTACATTTATAATACAAAAATTCAAAGTGACCATTAATGAAACTTTTACAGGATCCTGGAAAATGTTCAGAATTAATCTCTGTCCTAGGGACATAAACAAACAAACAAAATAACTGTGACCACGATCAGTACTTGGACAGAGATCAACAGGCTCTGAGGTGAAGACTTGCGTGATAGGGAGAGCTGACCTTCTTGAAAGGGGAGACAAGAAAGGCTCAAGGAAGAGCTACCAGTTAGCCTAATTCTAGAAGTATAATGAGGTGTCGGGCTTTATGAAAGAAAAAAAAAATACTGCAGTTCTGTAACGCCTGGAAATTCTTGAGGCCAAAATGAATGACTTGACAGAGAAAGAAATAGAATGCCTAAGAAGCCATGGTCCCTTCACTGATTTCAGTCTAGTCCCAGGGAGTTTCCTTCTTTCTTTGAATGGGTCAACATGCTTCCTAGCCCAGGGCCATCCAAACTTTCAGGGCCCTGAAAGCTCATTTCTTCTTCTTTCATCTGAATATCACCAACACACCCTCCAGGGCTTAGATGATATTTCCCTTCATCCCCATGGCCATGCCTGGCCTCCCAGCTGAGTTGAGGCCCCATCACATACTCTCTGATCTCCTTCCATTTTTCCTTGTTGGCACCCCAGCAGAAATGAATTGATGACATGTCTGTTTGTCAACCATTCTATACCAGGGTATAGCCTACATACTTTAAAAGGATTTTAAAATAAATGAGAAAATTCCTGTGTGCGTGTGTGTGTGGGGGGGTACTGGGGATGAAACCAGGGGCACTCATCTCCGAGCTTCATCCCCAGCCCCATTTTATTTTCATTACGAAATAGGATCTCACTAGGTTGATGAGAATCTCACTACTTGCTGAGGGTATCCTTGAACCTACAATCCTCCTGTCTTAGCCTCTCAAATACTAGGATTATAGGCGTGCACCACCATGCCTGGCTATTAATGACTATATTAATGAAAATTACACAACTTAAGAGTTTCTTAGATTGAGGCTGATGATGACCATAGAAACTTTAAAGTCGGAAGGGATTTGAAGTGCATGTAAGACAAGCCACTGGGTTTACTGAGGAAGGATAGGTCTAGAGAGAAGTCACCTGTCCACAGTCACTGAGCTGCTCGCCGCCTCCGGATCTGGAGATGGGCACTCACATTTTTCTCATCAAACTCTGTGGCACTTGAATAAGGTCCTAAGGGAAGAGAATTCCTTGAGAGATTTTTTTTTTTCCTGGCTGCTAATAACTGAGTAGGAAAGGGAAAATCATGTAGGCAGCATTATTATTTCACTGATGGATTTAGTTCCAGAGATTAAAATGTCAGCTTGGGTCTGGTTCCAGCATGTCTCCGGTTTGACACTGGCTTCAGAGTGAAGGTAAAGACATCCAGAGCTAGTTCCTTGATGTGTTGGGCAGCAGTGTCCCGTGGGTCTTTCTCTCAAAACTTTGGTCACTTTGTCATGGTGGGCCGGCTTGGCTCCAGAGAGACCCACAGCTAGAAAGAATAACAGGGGCCCGCAGTTCAGGCCTGAGACCTGTTGGCACCAAAGTGTGGGAAAAGTTCTCCCAAGGCCTGTCCACAGTCAGCCTAGTCCCAACTGAGGTTATTAATCTTTCATGTCCCCAAACACTCAAGTCAGAGTTTTGAAAAGGAAAAATAAAGAGGGATGGCAGGGTGGCAGGGTGGTAGAGCAGAAAGAACAGCAGAAGCAGACTTGGGAGAGTGGCCTCAAGTTCCTCAGCCGACATGGAGACGGTGGACTGGGTGATGTCCAAGCTGTCTAGCAGCCTTATGACTGGGTTGGAGTCTGGGTCCTGGTCAGCCCCACAGATCCCAGCACATACATGCTGTGGGGACAGTGCTGTGATTACGCAGTCAGATTACCTAGATTCTAACCTGGGCTTTACCATACCTTACTGTACACTCTTTATATTTTGGTCTCTCACATCTGTAAAATGGGCCTCAAAAGGTTGTTTTGATGATTACAAGGGAGATTCTATTCAAGTTGCTATCACATAGTACTTGAGAGGCTGAGACAGGAGGATTGCAGGCTCTAGGCTAGTGAGCGGTAACTTAGCGAGACCCTGTTTCAAAATAAAAAAAATATAGAGCTAGGGGTGTAGCTCAGTAGTAGAATGCCCCTGGGTTCAATCCCCAGTGCCACACACATACACAAGGTGGCTAGCATGTAATAAGTGTTCAATAAGTGCTAGCTTCCACTGTGATTATCTTCTAACACAGAAAAGGGTTCCCAGAATGGCATGAACCACAAAGTCAAAGCCTGTGGTCACTTAAACAGAACAGAGAAGGATAAATCAAAGGCTGTCATCTGGATCAAAATGGTATGAAGGAAATAGTGCTCAGGACATAAGCTAAATAAGCAGGATCCAAAACCGTTTATATATTTCAATCTCATTTTGGAAAAATTTAGTACAAAACCCTTATTAAGAAGTAGAGAGGCACACAAAAGGATGTTTGCATCGATTGTCTTTGAGCGAAGAGGAGGGTGTTCTCCATGGTCTGCAACATCTATTATATTTCTTATCTCCCCATTTATTTTTCTAAACTTACAGAGCAAACACGTGTCATTTTGTGGAAACCAAAAATGTTTTTAATGTTAACAGAGAAAAAGGAGCAAAAAAAAAAAGAGCAAATAAAACCAATTTTTGTCAATTTTTTTGTATATTTATAGATTATTCATTATGTGGGATCCCCAGTTATTCTAATTTTATATATTTTCATTTTGAAATTATTCTTACAATTGTTTCTGAGCTTCTGGTTGCAAAATGAAATGAGACAAAACAAAAATTTCAACACAAGGAGGGCAAACCTGATAATAATTATTTGTTAAGTGAATGAATGAGATGGTACTATAAGTAGAATCTCCACAGCATAACAACTGATTATATACAATGTAAGATCCATGCTCCTTAATATGATTAACAGTAGGATTCCAATTTTGCAGAAGAACACACACACACACACACACACACACACACACACATACACACACACACACAGAGTTTCCCCAGATCTTAGCCTGTAGGTACAAATGGACTTACATTAATGGCAATAATTCAAATTCCACTAGTCCCTACCTGCTTAACACAGAATCCCCTGAAATTAACAAAGTAAGGGATAATGGGAAAGAGTAAACATCAAAGGGAAATTAAGTTCTTTTTTTTTTTTTTTCTTTTTGGTGGTACTGGGGATTGGACCCAGGAGCATTCTACCTGCAAGCTATACCCCTAGTCCTGTTTTATTTTCTAGTTTGAATCAGGGTCTTGCCAAGTTGATGAGGGCCTTGCTAAGTTGCTGAGGTTGGTCTCAAACCTGTGATCCTCTTATCTTAGCCTCCTAAGTACTGAGATTACAGGCGGGCGCCATCATGACCAGCTCTGTTCTGTTGTTTTTAAACTATTTTTCTCAGTTGATTTCTAACATATCTAACATTTTAGATAATTTTAAAAGTGTACCTTTGATTAGACTATTACCTATTTGCCTCTTTGAAATTGGAGAGTTGTGGGAACATAGGAGAGTATGGGTTTCCTTTCCTGTAGTTTGTGTCTTTGGCCAGTCTCTTCTTGGAAGGGACTGAGTGGTCTTAAACATTTCCTATCTCCGGGAGCCCCAGGACAGTACTGGGCACATAAGATCCCAAAATAATGATACTTTTAATCTAGAAAAAAAATTCAAAAGTTCTCTTGTTCTTGGGTCTACTGGATTTTCTTGGATGGCAAGCTTGATCCCTTTTCTACCTGCAAGCTATACCCCTCATCCTATTTTATTTTTTAGTTTGATACAGGTTTGAATTTGAGGCCATTTTCTTTTCTCTGCACCAATGCATATTCACTGAAATGGGATCTGGAAACCCCAATGACGATGCCCAAACCATTTCTCTCACAGACCTTCAAGCCTTCTTTCCCTCAGGAATCCAAGAAGCAGAGTGGATCACATTGAATTTAAAGATGTAATGGGTAAGGGAAGATAAACTTCAAAGCATATCTGGCTTTCAATACCTCATTCCTTCTGAAATATTTTAATAGTGTTTTGAGGAAAAGGTGAAGATGGGTAAATAAAAAAATTTTAGGTGAAATCTGTTCACCTAAAAAATTTTATTAGATTTCTGCTGCATACCCAGGAAAATCTAGAGAACTGTAGGGCTCTTTGTTTTGCCATGGCCTCCCCTTTACAGTCTTTCTGACCTTCCACCACCCATTCTCCTCCACTTATCCCTGGGAGAGACTTGTCTTAGTGCATTAATAAAATCACTAATGTCTAGCTATGGATACTCTAATACCACTGTTTCTAGAATGACATTTATATTATACTCCACCTCCTGTATCTTTCATGAGGGAGTTTTTATGTGTCACTAAAAAATACTGGATAACACTCTTTATTAGCCCCATGATACCCCAGCCCATCAATACTTGTCCAGGCCCTGATGAGATCATGCTCAGGTTCTTAATCAGAGTGAAAGAGAACAAGAAATACCTTTATCAAAAAATCAATTAGAAACAGTTGTCCCAGGTAAACAAAAAGCATCAGGAGAGCATGGGAAGAGGACTCATGGGGTGAAGTGGCAGGAGGCACTGAGAGTCTGGGCCACCTCCCTGTGTGGTGTCAGATTTTTCTTTTTGTGTTTAGATCAAACCCGTTTCTCCAAACACAAAAACACAGCCTCTTGCCATTGTCATGTTCCTTGAATACTTTTTCTAGGATCAGGGATGGGTTTTTTTATAGACATATCTAGCCCTCAACAGATCCAGCTGTAAGCAGGGAGCCTGAGTGGGAGTGCCTTGGGCTTGGGATGATGACTTACAGTGAAGATTTCAGGGCCTCATTCCCAAAAAATCTATCTTGATCATGCTGAGGAGAACCAAATAAAGTGTATTTCATGCAACCATTCGAGGTGAGTCTCAGGTAAAAATAAAGGCCAAGAACTACTGGTATAAGAGGCATGGTTCATGTGCTTATCTCCTTAAGGGAGGAAGTTCACCAGATGCTGAGGTCTCACAGTGTATTCATCCAGGTAACCACTCACTCCAACCCAAATCTGGAACTTTCTTCTCCCCAAAGAAAGTTCCCTCAAGCTCCACTGCAGTCCTGCCTCACCTCCTGCCCAGGCAACACTTATCTGACTTTTATTACGCTAAAAGAACCATTCTGGAAATTTGTACAAGTGGAACCATGCTCTGTTGTGTCTTGCTTCTTTTGAACAATGCCATATCTATGCAATGTCATGATATAATGAATGTAGAGCAATTAGCACAGTGCCAGGCCACATTTAACTAACGCCAGCTGCTATCGTCATCATCGCCATCATCAGCATCATTTCATCCTTTGAAGATTTTATTATTTTGATTTTCTTTGCCATTCAAAAATAATGGAAACAAATATGGTGGCTATACAGTCTGGAAAAAGTACTTTTTTGGTAGGTTGTTAGCCTTCCTGTGAAAAGGTCCCACTACTTCACGGTACCCTGAGACCTCAGCACAAGATGACCAGTTACCTGCTTGCAATATGACTACACATAGACACATGGTCTCTGGAACTCCAAGACTCTGCTATAGTAATTTTATCATGAGATCCTGACCAGTTGAGTCACAATTATTATATGAATATTCCTGCTTAATAAATACTGGTTCATAGGCCGGGCATGGTGGTGCATGCTTGTAGTTGGTAAAGGCTGAGACATGAGGATCACAGGTTCCAAGCCACTTTTGGCAACTTAACGAGGCTCTCAGCAACCTAGTGAGACCCTGTTTCCAAATAAGAAATAAGATCGGGCTGGAAGTGTACCTTTGGGTTCAATCCCCAGTACCAAAAATAAATAAATACTGGTTTATGAAACTCATGGGTAATGAACCAGATTCTTTCAGAGGGAGGAAGAGGCCATTAATGAGAGAACCTGTATTTCTCGAAAGCTGAACATGGGGTCAGATGAGTTTCTTTCAATCGCTTTCTTCTATAATTATGACATTTAGAATAGTTACATAGAAAAACAGGTAGAATATGACAGGACACAAATATTACTTTGTGTTCATTTTTAGTTCAGTTGGGAATCTTTATATGGGAATGTAGATAGAAAATAGTGCTAGGTTTATTTATTTTATTATTTATATATTTATTTATTTTTGTTGAAAAGACTTTCAAAACCTGAAGTCCCTCCAGAGCAGATTTAAACTCGTTCCAGGAAAATTAAATCTGGGCCATATATATATATATATATATATATATATGGCATCAAGCTCTATTTAGAAGGTAAATTCCCATGGTAGAAAGCCCAATATTAGATAGTATGACCTGCTTGGAAAAAATAACATTCTTGTAACATAGTTTGCCTTTGTAAGAAAACAGAAGGAGCAAGAAACAAAGCAAAAAAGCAGAAGTCTTAGCTCAGGGCAGCTTCTCACTGCCATGCTGATGGTGAGAGGGAAAGTGGTGCCTGGGAAAGTCTTTCATCCCGCAGTAACCAAGATCCTGCGGTGAGAGGCAGAGGGGAGAGCCAGGAGTCGAAACCTCACACAAGCTCTTGTAGCGAGCACTCTGAGGCCCTGCCAGCCTGTGCATGTGTGGCTGGACTGGGAGAACCCCTTTTGGTCTGCTTTTATTATATAATTGTGGGCATTCCTATGCATTAATTTGTTCAATAAATATTCAGTGTCAACTTTGTGCCAGATACTATGCAAACTTCAAACTCACTCTGGTTCTATTTTTTTTTTTTTGTAGCACTAGGGATGGAACCTGGGGGAATTCTACCTCCAAGCTACACCCTCAGTCCTAGTTTTTTATTCTTTATTTGGAAACAGGGTCTCACTAAGTTACAGAAGGCCTCACTAAGCAACTGAGGCTGGCCATGAACCCAGATCCTCCTGTCTCAGCCTCCCAAGTACTGGGATTACAAGTGTGCAGCTGGCTCTATCTTTAAAACAGCAACAACAAAACAACAACAAAAATCTCATTTTAATGTGGAATGATCTTCATGCTGATTCCATAAAATGTTGGTTTAGGCTACATTTTTTAATTTGCAGGATTACTTCTTCTTTCAAATAGACAACACAGTAGAGTCTGATGTGTGCCTCGCTCCCTCCTGGCCCTCGCCACATTCTGTTCTGCATGTCTTATTATGTGTTGTCTCTCTGGGGTCTTTTTGAAGACAGGGACTAGGTCTTTTACTGGTATTTGTTTTCCTGCTAGCACAGACCTGGGACTCAGTAATTACTCAAACATTTCTCAAATGGACAAACAGACAAGAACAGATGAGCTTTTCTAATTTGCCTCATAAAAAGTACTTTCAGAAATAAGCACTTAACAGAAGGTGATTCAATTAAGAATCACCCGGAGAGTAGATTTGAATGCTTATTCTCCAGTAGTCCTTTGGAAATCCTAATCAGATCTGGTTGGATTGTAGAAATGCAGGTGTTTAACAAGCTTCCCAACTGATCATCAGGCACATTGGGAAAACTTTGCTATAAAGTAAAATATTAGCTATAGATGATAAATTGGAAAAAAGGAACGATATTTCAGCTGGAGACTTACTCGTATGGATAAGCATCAGTACCTAACATGCATTTAAAAAAAATTCAGCTAATGCTAACTATTCTGTTAAAGAGAAGTTCTGTTTTAGAGCCAGATTCTTCTCCATATAGCACATCACTAAGTCCTTGTGACTCTGCCCCAGAGCCCTGAGGCCTGAAGCCCCGTGCCTGAGGTTGCTGGACCAGAGTGGTCCTGTTGCCACCTCTTCCATTTCCCTGTTTCAATTCCTGATGTAAATAAGGGCCATTCTGAGGTTGTCTGAGAGGCAAATTTACTGCCCATTGATTTTCACAGATCCTGTGAGTCCTGTGAAATCTTCTTAAATGAGTATCAGATACAGAAACAAAACTGGAAAATTGAATAGGAAATGCCATAGCTCCCAGTGAAACACAAATGTTCATCTATTCTGCTGAAAAACACAGGCCCAGTGTGATTTGGCAGGAGCCCAGGATGATGTCGGTAAACACATATTTTAAGGAAAAGCTTCAGACATATCCCAATTATTGTATAGATGTCCAGGTTAGAGCAGGACAAATGGAGCAGCAACTCTAATTGGCTCCTTGGACAAATTCAAATTTTGAGTAAGTCAGAAAAGGTGTGAAATCTGTTGTAGCATCATTTACTGGAAACTTCTTGCAAGAGCATTACTTAATTGACATCCTACAACATAATATGGCTCCTCTTAGAACAAGTCACCAAGTGCCACTTGCAAGCTTATAAAGCACAATGATGTGGAATGGTGGCTCTGCGGGTGAATGGCTGGTGGTGTGGGCCAGTCACCTCTTCCCAAGTGCAACAGGCTTTCATGCAAAATTGCTTATTTGTATTTTAGTGTAAATGAACACACAGTGTATATCTATGCTGTTCACATCTCCTCTGCTAGGGGCTAGAAGTATAAAGCAAAAATGAGCCATGGTGTCTGACCATTCAAAATTTATAATTAGAACAGTTGCATAAAATAAATAACATCATAAGAGTAGAATGGGCCAAGTCCCCACTTGTGATATGGGCCAGTGCTTCTCAAACATTAATGTGCATATGAATCTGGGGATCTTGTTATAAAGCAGTTTCTGATTCAGTAGGTCTAACATTTGGCCCAAAATTCTGCATTTCTAACAAGCTCCCAAGTAATGCTGATCTGAAGGTCATACTTTGAGTAACAAGGCATTAGACATCGACTGGAGGTGTCAAGTAAGTAGCCAGGAATGTGCTGTGGAATTCAAGAGTGGGGTATAGATATAATATGTGGTTACAGACATCTAGATGGCATTTAAAGCACATAGACTGGTTGAAGTCACCATAAAAAGCTCGAGGAGAGAAAAGACCAAAGAGTGGAATGCCAATGGCCAGTGATGCATTTCATGTGAGTGAATTTGGCTGGATCTAAAGACTCCTTTTTAAGACATTGAAAAGCAGGAGTCCAAGGTTGGAGTACAGTTACAAAGGGACTCAAATACCACTTTACAGAATTGGGACTTGAAGAAACAATTCTTGTTTTTGATGGTCTTGAGGGAAACCAGTATTCATACAGCTGATGGTAAGATGACATCAGCCTCACATAGTCACATCATCCAATGCTTATATATAGAGTCACATAAAACATGTTAGGTTAATATGCTACTCTGGGGGCTCGGGTAATGCCACAAAACATTTAAGGAAAGCAATTTTGAGTGACTTTCTTAATGCTGCAAGCAAGTCATTCCTGTAACTGAGAGCAGACTATAAATATGACACATCTCTGTTTGGTAATTGCTTTATTTTGGATTAAGACTAACAATTTTCTTGTCAGAGACAGGAATGAAGTAGAGAGAGAGAGTGGGGAAATTTGTACAACTTGGGAATTTTTTTGCAACATGAAAGTCCATCTACAATTATTTTCTTTTAAATTAATGGGGCAGATCCAGCAATAAGCACCAACTTTTTCTCTTGTGGTCTTTTTGGTTTGATATGCTTTAGAGCTCAAACTTTTATTAACCAAGTACAGACCTGTTGTGTCTTGTTATACTTCTTTAAACTGGACTGACCCTATCACAGTTGTTCTTGGGAGAAGTGGATGAGAAAGTTGGGAAAACTGGATGTCGGTAATGGGTGGCCAGGATTTCTTAACCCTGTCTACCCTAGTCATGGGAGCAAATGTGCAAATCCTCAGGATTGCTTTAGCTTTGTGCGGCCAGCTAGTCACAACGTGTTTATGCATCTTTTATATGTTAACATGTGTGCATTAATCCAACCTTCCCTACCCACTGTGGAGATAACAATTCAGTGATTATATGATAGATACACTATGACTAATTCCTTCATTCACTGAAGAGAGCATTCACAATTCCTCCCTCCTCCTAGTTTTCTGCCTAGTTTATATGTGTGTGTGAGGGGCGGGTGCTGGGAATTGAATCCAGGGACATTCTACCTCTGAGCTACACTCCAAGCTCTATTTAGTTTTTATTTGGAACAGAGTCTCACTAAGTTGCTGAGCTGGCTTCAAACAGATGTGTTCCACCAAGCCTGGCTGTGCCTACTGTATTTTTTCTCTCCTCCTCCTCTTCTTTTATTTTCTTTCTTTCTCTTTTCCCTCCCTCCCTCCCTTCCTTTCTTCTTCCTTTATGTACCAGGGATTGAATCCAGGGGCATCCTAGCTCCAAGGTACAATTCCAGCCCTCCCTTTTTTATTTTGAAAGAGGATCTTACTAAGTTGCTGAGGTTGGCCTGGAACTTGCAATCCTCCTGTGTTCACTTCCCAGGTACTGGTATTACAGGCATGTGCCACCGCACCAAGATCCAATGTCATTTTTTAAAGTCATGAATATGCCAGAAGAGGAGGTAAAAAAGGATACTATTAAAAAGTTCTATTTTATTTACATACGAAAATTGATGGAAAAATGACAAAACACTAATATTTGCTAACTCTTCATACTATGTTGATGTTTGTTATGTTCTTTGTTTTCCCTGCTTTTTATTCATTATTTCTGCAGTGTTGGGAATTGAACTCAGGGCCTTGCGAATTCTAGGCAAGTACTCTACCACTGAGCCACATCCCCAGCCCCCTACTTTGTTATATTTTAACTTTTCTTTTCAAAAATAACAATAATTGCTGGGCATGATGGCACACACTTGCGATCCCAGTACTTGGGAGGCTGAGACAGGAGGACCACAGGTTTGTGGCCAGCCTCTGCTACTTAGTAAGGCCCTCCACAACTTAGTGAGACCCTGTTCCAAAAATAAAAAGTATGGCCAGTTATGTAGCTCGAAAGTAGAATGTCCCAAGGTTCAATCCCCAGATCTGGAAAACAAAACAAAACAAAAAACACAATAATTTTAAAGGTGTTACTGAGAATCCAAAGCAAACAAACTTTGAGGCACAAAGCAATCTCCCTCTGACTTGTCTTTCTTGCCTCCACTTGCCTAGAATCAGAAATTCTGTTAACCTGTGATCCTCCTGTCTCAGCCTCCCAAGTACTGAGAATACAGGTATATGCTACCATGCCCAGCTAAATTCACTCTTTTTGATATACGGTTCGATGAGACATGACGAAGGCAGCTTCTCTAACCACCACAGTGGAGATACAAAGGGGCTCCATCACCTTCTATAGTCAACTCCATCTCTTACCTCAACTCTGGGCAACCACCAGTCTATATCTGCCCCTATAGTTTTGACTCAGTCAGCACATTATTATTTTTCAATGCACAGTCACTTTCTAAGATATAATCTTTATTTTTAGATGACTTCAAATTCCTAGGTTTTAATTGTGAGAGGGTTTGATGAATATAGCCTCTCATGTTTTATTTACCTAACCTGTTGGAAGCCAACAGTAATAGTAGTACAGCTTCTTATCATAGAGGCTCATTTGACTTTTCAGAGCCACAATATCAAATCCAAATCTTCTGAAATGGACTATTTACTAATCTTTTTGTATAAGTGGATTTCACGTGGCTCCCCCACAGCTAATTGCGTGCAGCTCACATTTAGCCATTAGAATCTCACATGCGATTTCTGTCAACATCCCTGGGAAAGGTGCAGAATGAACCAACATCAAATTTATTTCACTCTCAGGGGCTGAACAGCACTTCCTTTCTGGTTTCCATTTTGTGTCAGAACCCGCAGTAAGCTGATTTGACATGAAGGTGACAGCGCTTCTTTTCTTCTTCTGTTCCATTTAATTATTTTTAACACAGGCATAAAGAAGTTTTAAACTTGCTTTCAGCGCCTTCTTTTCAAATCCTACATTCCAAGTTTAAGCTCAAACTTAAGCGTAATGAGACTGTTATCAACACCTGACAGAAAAGAGCATAACGAATGAATTTATCCAAACAACCTCTTGACAAGACTCTTACATCTTGCCTTATGAAAGCACAGCACAGATGATTTCTGTCTACTTTTTATGCATATCATTTTTATAATCTACCTTGGTGTCTTAGTGATACTAGGCATTTCTGAGAAAATCAGCTTCAGTCTACAGACTCTGTGGAAGAAAGAAATGAAATGAAAAGTGAAAACAAACTCTCCACGTTTGTGCTCCTTTTGAGAAGCAACTTCATGTTCTCTCCCAAAGCAATTAGAAGATACATTTCTACTTGGGAAACACATACATGCTCACTCAGTGGAAATCAGGACCCATGCATGATTATTTTCTTTAGTAATTTTAAAGAAAAGACAATTTTATAAAATGCATTGGGAAAATGATATAAGCCTCCAACCTCCCCTCCACCCCCTGCCCCACAGAGATTCAGAGGCCTAAGAAGTGGCATTTAAACACAGACAGATGTATGCTTTGCATGGGCCCTTTATCATTTTAGCAAGCGTTATTTTAAAGTGCTTACTGTACTTATGTATGTGGTAGTTTTAATTTACCATAATGCTTTTATGATGTCAAATGAACAGAAACTATTTCCTTTCATAAGGCATAAACCTAACACATAGACAAAATTTAATTTTATAGCATAAAAAGCCAACAATAGTAAAGAGCTTTGTAGTCTAGCACCTTTTAATTTAGTACAGCTCTACACAATTATCAACCTTCACTATGAGAACTGTACTTGTATGTGTTCTTTAGATAAAGCAAGGGCCTGTTTAATATATTTGAAAAACCAGCAGCCAAAATAATCAGCCCCTAATCTACATTCCCATTATAACACTTTGGACACTTTAAATTTATACATATGGTCTACTTGAATATGCAAGCAAAAATACCCTTGCAAAGAAAAGACAAATATTTATGTACAAATAAATAGTGTTTTAGGGACAGGCACTCAGATGTGAGGGCTAATGCTTTATGACTTGACTCTTAGCCTCGATAAAACATGCTCACGAGGCAGCATTTTTCTTTGAGGATAAGTCATAACTTTGCCATGCAGGGCTATTAGGGGACCATTTGCTGACATGGGACTGAGCCTACAATTCCCACAGAGAACTGTTTTTTAAAAAGGAAGGCTGATATAGGGGATTTTCGGGAAAATCTGCCCAGGGGACCTGAAGTTTCCTTGGTCCCAGGCATGTAATGCAATTTTCCATAAAATAGAGAATATTACTTGGCAGCAATTGTCCCTAGGTGAGATATGGCATGAGCACATCACTTCTCCATGTAAAATAACTGTAGTTTTACACCCATGGAAAGATAATGACATCTTGGCTTGCACAAGAGAATGTTTTCTTTCCCTGTATACAAGGAGACGTGTCCTTTAGTTGAAGGCTTAATATTATCTCCTGGAGGAGGATCAACCCAAATCAACCAAATGGGACTGTGTTCTTGGGGACATGGAATCGATTTTATCATAGAGTTGCAACTCTGTCCTTTAATGCCCCACAGTGGTTATAAAAAGTGACCAGGCCCTCTCCCCTCCCTTGGTGGTGCTGTGATGAGAATGCACAGTATGGGTTCCTCAGCACAAATCAGGCATCTCTCCCCTCTCCCATCTTTACCCAAATGTGGAATCAAGCCTTGGAGAAGTTCACCATCTTCTTCGAGAGGACTGAAAGCAACATGAGTAATAACTATTACTTGGACATTGCATTTCATATGGAATAATTAAGCCGGTAGAACCCTTTGTCTAGTCCCTCTGTGTCACTTGGCCTCCTGAAATTTCTTTCCTGTGCAATGAAAATAGCCAAAGCACAGACTATCTAGAGAGGAGAATCAACTTTGATTTGGTTCAGCTTTGTACATCCCTTCCCCTCACCAGTGACCCAGTAAAATCATGGGTGGGCTCTCAACTCAGGCAGAGCATTGATCACTCAGATTTCATGTGAGTGTGAGCCAGAGGAAACTGGCTATCAGAGTAGGAAATTTTGAGTTTACATTTAAGATGTCATTGAAGAATATCTTACATTTGTAAATAGGACTCAACTTTTCAAGTTACTTTCAAATTATCGTATTTGATTCATCTAGCAACTCACCATGGGGGAAAGTTGTTTTGTTTTGTTTTCTAAAGTGTTAAAAATTCTAGTGGTGGTACACGCTTGTAATCCCACTACTTGGGAGGCTGAGATTGGAGGATCCAGGCTCATGGCCAGCCTCAGCTATTTAGTGAGGCCCTCTGCAACTTAGTGAGACCCTGTTTCAAAATAAAGGATAAAAAATAGGCTTGGGGGTGTAGCTTAGAGGTAGAATGCCCCTGGGGTCAATCCCCAGTACCTGCCCCCTAAAAAAAAGTTAAAAATTCTAAAAGTAAGGGGGCACATACACAAAAAGATTCTCCACTCTCTGCTCAGTAACAAAGTGCCCCATGGATTTCAGCTACTCCTAGGGCTCACAGTCCAGCAACAGTAGCTAACGCTTTTGAGTGTTTACTATATGCAAGGGATTTTGCTTAATATTTTGTATACATTAACCTAATTTATTCATCCAAACACTCAAGAAATATTCATAGGAGGACATAGAAGTGATAGATTAAAAAAAAAAAAAAAAAAAAAAAGATTTGTTTGATGGAAATAGTAGTGGGCTTTTGGTTGGATGGAAAGTCCTGCTCCTTCAGGAGCACAGCATACAGGTAACCTAGAGGAAGCCTGGAACAGGCTTGTTTGCTCTGCAGCCTGTCTCCACCTACCAGTTCTCTGGCCTGGGGTAAGTTCCTGAATCATTCTTCCCCTTCTTTACTCATTGAATTGTGAGTAGGTTAAAGAAGTTAATAGAAATAACTTGCTTAGCTCAGTTATATAAGTGGTCCATTAAGTGTTGGTTCTTAACATTATTTTTACTTCCTTGCTGAATGTCATTGGACAAGTCCCTACACCTCCCAGAACCTCAAGGTTCTCACTCGAGAAAATGTTTATAATACCTGCCTACCTCAGAGGCTCAATTCATATAATATACATGAAAATAGTTTTTGAATTACAGATGCTCCTCTATTTATAATGAGGTTAGATCCCAATAAGCCCATCATAAATTTAAAATATCA
>PVLC010034773.1:0-16714 GCA_004027655.1 Graphiurus murinus | reverse complement strand
GCACATGATGTACCTACACAATCACAACAAGGTCACTCACTGAAGTGAACCTTAGGGGGAGGGAGGGGGAGGGAACGGGAATGGGGAGGGAATCGGGGAAGGGGTCAAATGAGAATTGTGTGCAAATATGTTGTTAACAATTTGTACTTAACAAAGATGTACGCTATATTGCACGAATTACTACAATAAAAATTAAAAAATTAAAAAAAAAAATAAAATTCTTCAGGGATCTGTTAATGCAATCCATTTTCTTACCATTTGAACATATTATATATAATGAGAATACAGACAAAAGGAGTCACTTAATTGTAATTCAGTGGGTTTAGAAAATTAAAAGAAATACTTCTGCTGAAAATCTCTGCAATTTATTACCTTCTAAAATATCATTTTGATAAAGTCCTCCTTTGCATTTCACAAGAATCACGGCTTATTCCAATTTACATTTGGAGCATATTGATTTTGAGATTCAAGAGAATGATCATATCTGCAAAACCAGATTTGGGGCTAGAAAAGGCGTATACTGTATAAAAATCATTATTGCCATGTCTCTCAATGGTCAGGGTTATATTCATTTTTATTTCCCAAGCCTAGAAATTTCTGAAGAATATGGAAAATAGTAGTGATCCAGTATAAAATAGAAGTTTCCAAGATAGGAGTCTTATCAGGAAAATAATAACCTAAAGGAAAACATAATATGATAATTTCTCTGTATATATAAATTCGTTTTTTAGTTGATCCCTTTTTACCAAATGAGTATCTCTCCTTTGAAGAATAAAACTGCTGAAAATTAAACCTAGTTCCACATGACTTAGAAATTGTAAATAACGTTAACTAAATTTTCTATAAGACTAACTCATTTTCCTAGTGACATTAGAATTGGAAAGCATCCATATCAGACTCAAGTGAAAATGTAATAGGAATAACTGGATAATTAGAAAATAATTAGAAAAAAAAAATCTATTTTGGTCTACCCAGGGTAGACCAAATATCAAAACATCGAAATCTACCCAGAGTCACATTAGAGAATGAAATGGCAATCTGGAGAATTCATGTTTAAATGTTTAGGTTTTTTTTAGTGATTCACAGAGGCAGATTGCAGGAGGTTTGTTGTAAATCTTGTCAAAAAGAAACCTGATTCCTGCCCTTTCCTACACTGATTTGCAGTCCTTTTGGATTAAAAGCTTTAATCTCAGCAGGTCATGTTCTAACTTGCCCAACCCTGGCCTTTCGCTATGCCAGTAGACATGGTTTCCTTTTGGCAATATTTGAAATCTGTGTTGAAGGGCGTGGACGGGCCGAATCCTGTCTAGATGCTGAAGGTTGTTACATACTTATAAGATTTGATCTTGATGAATACTTGATGAACAGCTCAGCAACAACACTTCCCTTCCCTCCCACTTAGGAGGAAGATGAAGATCTGCAAGAGTAGCTGAAACACCCATGAATAGGGCCCTTGTTAGCAAATGTGATGTAGATTATCTGGATCTTTAAGAGGCAGGAGGAGCAGAAGGGGTTCTAAGCTCAGATCCAGTTTTTTGACAGCTGATTTCTGGACTTAAGCCTAAAATCCTCGCTTCTGGCTGTGGCTTTGTGCCTAAATCTCTGTGACTCCTGCTCAGAGATTTGGCCAGAGGCTAGCATGTATTTAAAAGTACCCCACACTGATCTTTCAAATATTCATTTAAATTTTCAAAAGTGAAGCCCTCTGCCGTTTGCCAAAACTATTAACTTTTTAAGCATACAGTAAAGTGTGAGAAAAATGGTGTATATTTTTGGAACTTTAAGTAAACTAAAATGTAGGTGTGGATAACATCTATATAGACAAAACTAACTCCCCTCCTGAGAGTCTATCTACAAAGGAACAAGGAGTAAAACTTTTAAAAGCTTCTAATTATACATTGAAATAGATTTTTCCCAGAATAAACATATCACAGTGGTACCACATTCATCTTAGAAAGACCACCCTCAGATTGCATTACAGTAACACAATATCCTTGGATTGAAACACTTAAAAGGACCAACAACTAACAAAATATGACTATAACTTTTTTTGTCAGTATTAACCTTTTTAGTAATGTTTATAGTATCGGTGAAATTTGCATTAGAAATCATGATTTTGGTTGGTGATGTACTCAAAAACTCTTATTTTAAGAAAGGCAAAACTACTGCATGTCATATCCTAGTAGACAATTGTGATAATGAAAAAAGATCTAAAGACTAGTTTTATTTACAAATATGTTGCAGAGGGAAACTTCCTTAATATTAAATTTAAGCTATAACCTAATATTAAAGTATACCTTGGGGCACGAGTTCTCTCTCTCTCTCTCTCTCTCTCTCTCTCTCTCTCTTTCCTCTCTCTCTCTCTCTCTCATCTAGATATTCTACAGAATATAGAATTGATACACGATTATCACCACATGACTTATTTTAATAAAGCTAATATGAGTTGGAAGCCGTAGGTGTAGGAAGCATAAGTTTCAAAGATAATGTGCAAATTTAAGCTTCTTAATTGAATATCAAACCCAGTATCATATGGATTCATGTTTTTCTGTTTCTCTTCCTTCTGTTTCTTCTTCTGGTTTAGTTTCATTAATATGTTGCTATTGCAGGGGGAAAAAAAGACATTTTCCAAGTCAAGCTTAACTAGTACTTAAAAAAGAGCTTTTGACTTTTGTGTCATACATGATAAATGAGTGGAAGCTAAGTTGAAAGTGTGTTTAAATTTTCACATTGTAGCAGGTATCATAACTTAGTTCACTTGGGAAATCTATCTAACCTTTTATTGTGGTTACGTAAACATTTTAAGGAGAACATACACAATCTCATTTTCTAGTTTCATGAAATAGTGTGTTTAAAACTATTTGGGGTTGGTGAATATCCTTTGAAAGCTCAGTGCTTCATTCACTTTCTAAAATATAAATCCTAAATAAGCATCCATCCTGGTGGAAAACAGCTTTTGTGTTTCTGCACATTTTCTTCCTCCCTGTCTAGATACCACCTCCTAGAGAATAGGTACAAATAAGATCATGCGTAGCTTTATAAATTCTACCAGTTTCGAAAAATAAATAAGGGAAAATATGTGACATAATTTAACCTCATGATCTAAGTTTTATTACAGATGAGTTGGACTTTTCAGGGCACTTGAAACAATGAACTCAGTTGCTTTTAAATACTGGAAAGCTTTGTATTCCTGAAATCATTTTCAGATGAAAAAGAAAAAATTAAATACTCAAATAGAACAGTGATTTGCTATTGAATTTGAAAAATAAGTTTTTAGCTGAATTGTTGACATGGACCCACTGAGTTAGCTTAGCATGGGTGCCTTTCTGTGCTTTACCCAGGTTTCAACCAATCATATATAGTTAACATACGTTTGTAATTTACAACTACATATGCATAATTTTATATTTCTCAGAAATACTAAAATTGCATCCCTTTTATAGTTCAGGAAATCTTGATCATATATATCACAAGACCAAGAAAATAAGACTCTGATTCCTAATTACTTTTTTAAAACTATTTCAAGTAGCAGGAATTAATTTTTTAAATTGGATACACACAGTGATTATTGCTCTTTAAAACCATATTTAGCAAGAAAATAGTTTTCTTTCCTTTCTCTTTATAATATTCCCTATATTTGTGAAAAATATTTAACTGGACTTATTATAAAATCTTATTGGACGGCTGAAGGAATGTATGTGACCCTAAAACTTTTCAGTATTATTGGAATTACTTTACTTGAATACTTATTAGGAAAATAAAGACATATAAAACAGAAATTAAAATTGTGTTATAAGTATAAAGTCATGATAAACAAGGCATGTTGTTTTGATATAGTTTTCTTGAGGCAATATCATTTTGTATTTAAGAACAGTGGTTCTCTGAGAATTTACTGCCACTATCCAATGAAAGGATATTTTGTTTGGTCCTCACAAGTAGGTATTCTTTTAAAAAATAAGCACAACGTAGTTAACCACCTTGTTAAAAGAATAGAGATAATGGTTAAAAATTAGACATTTCTCCAATCTTTAAGCAAGGGAAGGACAGAAATCTAGAAAAATATACATAGTCTGAATTTCAAAGACCACAGAGTCCTGAAATATTTGAAGCAGTGTTTTCCAACAACTTCTGCTGTTAAAAATTCTATTATTTTTTCACTCATCATCTACTCAGCTGTCTTCAGAAATTCATTTCTCTATTTCCTTTCCATATTTTGTGATTATTTCCACATAAAGATTATAGAAAGTTCTATTTACCAGTTTCAATAAGTTGTTCTTCACTAATTGCATGGGTCTGTAATCCTTTTAAAATTATTTGTCTTCTATTCAAAACATTCATGGTTTCATATCCTATTCTTTCTTCCAATGTTTTCCTTGTCTACTTCTGCAAGAAGGTTAAAAGGTATAGTCTTTTTTTTTTTTTTCTCTATTAAGTTTCCTGTTTATAGCTCTTCACTACTTTGCTGGCTCTGTGCTTAATATTGCACAATGTCAGCTGTTTATTGGTCATGAAGCTTTGTTTACTATAAAATAGTCCTACTTGTGAGCTGTATAGTCGTACAACCTAGATAAAATAACGAGGGATATTGTTAGGGCTATTGTTCATGAGATAACTAGATTGCTTTATGAAATGAGCTTACTTAAATACTTTCAAGCTCACAGCACAAACCTCTCTTTTTTCTTTGCTTTCTTTTATGCCTTTGTAGTAGTGGATCTGAACCTTCTAAAAGAAGAGGTAAGATTATACAGCTGCACACCTCGTAACTTCTCGGTGTCCATCAGGGAAGAACTAAAGAGAACCGATACCATTTTCTGGCCAGGTTGTCTCCTGGTTAAGCGCTGTGGTGGAAATTGTGCCTGCTGTCTCCACAGCTGCAATGAGTGTCAATGTGTTCCCAGCAAAGTCACCAAAAAATACCATGAGGTACGTATATCTTCTTCTTTTCAGTTTCCTTCAGGTATTTTGTTTCTGACAATGAGACACTGAACATGGAATGGTTTTATGTGTGGAAAACACCAGTTTCTAGAAGACAAGGGATCTTGTTACCACTAACTTGCAACAGTCATCAGGGTAGTCTGTAACATAAACGTAAACTATCTCTCAGGTTTTTCCTCTGCATTCTTTGAGAAGCTACCACCCAAAGCTGGCATTCTGTGATTGAAAATAGAACTATTAGCTGTTGTTTCTCATGCCCTACTTTTCATTTCCACCCCACTTGCTTATAAAGATCTTTGTGCTGGGAAAGGAGTCTCTGTTTCAGGATTAACAGTAGGTGTTCTATGGGCTGACGGTGTAGCTCAGCTGTAGAGCAGGTGCTTAGTATGTGCAAGGCGCCAGCTTCAAGCCCCATCAACACACAATCAAAAAGCAGACATTCATGGTCACAGTGGCTCACAGAGCTCCAGGAAGGCTGTGTCTACAAGGGCCAGGCTTATTGCTACTCCATGAAGTATGGATCTAGTCTAGGAAAAAAGAAAGAAAACAAACAAACAAACAAAAAAACAGTATGGTTGTTCTCAAACAGCATTAAAATTAAAATGCCTCAAGGGCTGGGCAGATGTGAAGAGTTGCCTGGCATATCATCAAAAGAGGTGATGAGAATATGGATTAAACTGGAGTGATCTTTCCCCACCTAAATTCACTCCTGTTTTCAACTTAGCGAGACTCTCTGTAATCTAGTGAGACCCTGTTTCAAAACAAAAGTAAAAAGAAGGGCTGGAGTTGTAGCTCAGAGATATAATGCCCTAGAGTCAATTGCCAATCCAGAGGGGGAAGAAAAAAGAAATTTCAAAAACTTGAAAAGTAATTTTGAATGTACTTAGAAAGCAAAGTACATTTGGGGACTCAATTTAGCCAGCTAGTCTTAACATTTATAATCACTCTTCTAAGAGCTATAAAATCCAGACTTGACTTATTCGTGTCTTGAAACAAGTGTATTGAAGTCTGAGTCTGTGTCATGCATGGGTCTGCTAAATCTGTCCCCAGATCAAACATGTTCCTCTCCATCCTACAAGTTTCTTTCTCAAATGACATTAGTTTTATAGTTACATAGAAAGCTGTCACAAAGTTTTCGGTGTCTGTTTCTAAGCTTCAGATAATGAAGACCGGAGGATCCGGGTTCGCGGCCAGCCTCAGCTACCTAGTGAGGCACTCGGAAACTTAGTGAGACCCTGTTTCAAAATAAAGAATAAAAAATAGGGTTGGGGGGGTATATCTCGGAAGTAGACTGCCCTTGAGTTCAATCCCTAGTACCGCAAAAAGAAAAAGATATATGTATGTATATCTGTATGCACATAAATCTGTGGATGCTTTTCTAATTTTCTAACCATCCATTTGTTTTTCACAAATATTTCTAATGTATGAGTACAAAGAAATATAATTTTAAAAATTGCCAACTTGACATTTATTACAAATATTTCCAAAAGCAATTGTGTTCCAATTTTTAAAATGCTTTGTGAGAATCATTAGTTTTTCTGTGATGCTATTTATGTTCATTTCTCTTAGAGAGAAATGACTATTTGTTTGGCATAATTCATTATTTCTGAAACCTACATTTTTCTCATCATATTTTGGAGATCAGTTTTGAGTCTAGCATGACTACTAAATAGATGAAATTATATTTAAATATAACTTAAATTGTTCAAAATTAATGAATAACTGAATATCATTAATTTGGACCTAGAGACTTAACTAATTTAAAGACAAACCTATCTTGGGCTTTAATTCTCTCTTATGATTGTGCCAAATTCTGGTATTAATATTACTCCACTTCATGGAGAAGGAAGAAGCAGAGAAAGAAATTGGAAGTTTGTATTTGTCTCTCTTTCATCTATTTCAATTATATTAGCTTTCATAAATATTAGGATTGAATCATATCCATTATGTTAATACACATATAACTGAGTTATTCATTTTAGTTTTCTGTAAAAATTTTATTAGTTTTGTTCAACCATTTTTAGTATTGAAAATAAATTTAGAGAATTAAAAGGCTCATAAAATGTAATATAATGTCACCATGTTATTGATAGCATAATAATATTGTAGCATAAATGTAATTAGTAAAATTCTTAACTCTTTTCTATCAATCACTCAATCTCTTTATTAGAACCCATTTTGGCCAACTATAATTTCTAAATAATTTCTCTATCTCCCAAATAGGAATTTTCAGATAAGTAATTCAGGAGATTATATAATTAGGTGTTACATCTTCTTGAAATACTTTTTAGTGTCCTACCAATCCTAACATAACTAATTCATTCATCCTCAGTGCCTGTGTAGGACTTTAATGATAGCTCTATTAGAGAGCTTTTACTATTTCAATATCACTGTTTATTTTTGTTTGTTTCTACCAAATTGAGTAGGGAAACAAAGATCATATTACAGTGTAGAGCTTGAGTACACACACCCCAACACCAGACATCCCAGATTTGAAACTAACATGTGTTAACTATATGACTTTGAGCAAGTAACTTAATCCTCTGTGCCTCTGTTTTCTCTTCTGTAAAATGAGTTTCCAACCCTCAAAACTTGTCTGGCACATTTTAATCCCTTAATATATATATTAGTTGTTCTGTCACTCATCTTTATTTCCTCCCTTTAAATCATGGTAAATGATCAGTAATGATTTAATGAATTTTGTACAGATGATGGAAGAGTATTATTCTGGCCAAAAGATCTTTAGGGCACTCGAACGACAGCAGTATATGTTTTCATTTTTCTCCATTCTAAATCAGCCTAATGACCTTTATCTTATTTATATCTTCATACTTTTACTTTATTTTTTTATAATCTAAAGTAGTCTTATTTTTCTAACCTTAGATCTGTTTGTATTAGGGAAGAGTATATCCCTCAGTTGCCTTAGTCTGGTGATGAATCCTATTTCCCCAGTGCTATGGGTTTCCCAAAATGTGATGGTTATCATGTTTGCATGAGCTAAGCGTATATGCATCCCTTGGTGGTTCTTTCTGTGTCTGATCTATTCTCTTCCACATTCTCTGCTTTGAGATTTTCCCTGCTTCTTCTTTTTCATGGACTTGTAGTTTCAGTTTGAACTTCTTCCTCAGGTTTTTGTGTTTTGTTTTGTTTGGTGCTGAAGAAGGAGTCCAGGGCCTTACACTTGCTAAGCAAATGCTCTACCACTGAGCTACATCGCAGCCTTCTCTCAGAGTGCTATGAGCTTTACTTCTGCCGTGTTTCTTCTTTGCCATCATAATCCACATCCTGAAGGCCAAATTTTCCTCTTGAATCTTATCTGGGATCTGCTGGTCACTTTCCAAAGTCTACTTTGGAAGACCAAAGTCAAAAGTTCCAAAAAGAATTGAAAAGGGTAAAACAAATCCCCCACTGTGGATTAGAGTTTCTTATCCAATTCTTTAAAATTACTAGAATGTTTTAAGATTTTTCTGCTATTTATAAATATCAATGGGCATCAAGAAAAAGAGGGGCTTTTCTTCAGCAAATATATCTTTTTTTAATACTTTTATTGGTACACTGTAATTATGGTGAGGTTCAAAGTGATACAAACACATATGCACAAGGCACTTGGCATATTCCTTCGACCTCCTGCCTTGCTCCCTCTCCTCCTTGCACATGTGAATAAGGTTGATAGAGATACCTTCATATATGACATAACATTATGTGAACTGTTTTCTTTCTCAACCCTCCTTGTTCTCCTCATCACCTCCCCATCCCCTTCCTCTATTCTACTGTTCTCTCCCCTTCTTTATCTGAAATCCCTTTTGGATGTAACTGGAGATTATTATGCAGAGTGGGGACAGCCGATATCAGAAAGCGATCCTATGTTTTCTCTCATAGGATCTTTTCTCTCTGTGGATGGTGGAGAGAAAGCAGAATCAACTGTGTCATGACATAATCAGGCCAGGGGAAGCAAGGAACACAGCCTGGGCTAGCTGTCACACCTGGACGGTAGCCTCTTTAATTTTACCTTTTCCACTAAATTTTCTCTTTGCTGAATGGAGAAGTGCATTCAGGTAGAAGTGGGAATTGAAGATGTTGGCTAGTCTGATATTGCAACCTTATCCTATCCTCCCCGACTCATTCCAGAACAAATTCCTGGAGTATAAAAGGAATAGGATAAGTGTCTTCAATTTAGTTAGTTTGATACCACCCAACTTATTTAGAAACAGCAAGTCAGTGCTGATATAATACCCAAGTAGGTTACGTTTCACTTTATTTTTACTCTTTTATTGATGCATTGTAATTATACATCATTGTGAGGTTCAACAAGATGCAAACATACAGCCACACAGCACGTGGTGTGTTTCCCTCCAACTTCTACCCCACCCTGTACGTGTTAGTAAGATGGGTAGTGTACCTTAATGTATGGACCTAATGTTATTTGCACTGTTTCCTTCCTCAATACTTCTTTTCTCCTCTCCACATTCCTCCTCAGTCCCCTCCACTATTCTACTGGTCATTCTCCTCATTTATCGGAAGTCTCTTGTTTCCTGTTTTCTCTGTAGCTTCCACAAATGAGAGAAACATAAGACCCTTGATTCTCTGAGACTGGCTGATATCACTTAGCTCAATATTCTTTAAGCAATATATAGTCTTACTGATTTTCGTTCTAAAATAGTGAAATGTTGAAAAGACCTACTTTAAAAGTTTACTTTCTGATAGTTAAAGACTTGGAAGTTTATCTCTCTGGGAAAAAAGTTACTAAATAAATAGAATGTATAAATAGTAATATTCTGGATCTTTATAAAATAATCATTTATCACTCTTCCTTTAATAATTCCCATTTGGCCTAGCTACAAATAACGGCTCTGTCACATAGTCTGTATCTCTGTTCACTCATGTGTAAAATAGGAGTAATAATTGTAAATTACTCCATAGAATTCTTGTGAAACAAAGTATGTAAAAACATTCTTGTGCCTGGCACCCAGTAAGTATTCAAAAAATCTTACCTAATTAAACTCTGATAGAACTACATACTCCAAGTGCAGTATGCATTCACTAGTTTTCTTTTTTAAGTCTTCAAATAGAAGTCATAAGACTAGACTTGTGTCTTTGTGGATTACTGAAAATTTACACGAATGGTAGCTTTTCAAGTTGCTTCATGAAGTTGTCTTGTCATACTCAGAAAGCAGAAAAGCTAGACAATTTCATATTGCTACAAGCTCTGGTTTTTGTTCATAATCCAAAGAAAACATACTTTTTAAAACTTTGCCATTTTTACTATAAGAAATAAAATGTATTAAACTTGAATAGGTAGCTACTATCAAATAATCTTTAATAGAATGTGTAACTAAATTCTTTTGTTGTAGTATTAAAAGGAAATGTGTTAGCCAAGCACAGTGGCACATGCCTGCAATCCGAGTATTTGGGAAGATGAGACAGGAGGCTCTCATGTTCAAGGCCAACCTTGCAACTTAGTGAGACTCTCAGCAACTTAGCAAGACCCTGTCTCAAAATAAAAAATAAAATAAAAAGGTTTGGAGGTGTAGCTCAGAGGTAAATGCCTCTGAGTTCAATCCCCAGTACCAAAGAAAAGAAATGTGTTTAGTTTGGGTGTTTTTTTATTTGTTTGTTTGTTTTGTTTTTCTATATTTGTATTAAAAAAGCTCAACAAACTGCGAATAACTCCACTTAAGAGAGACATTATTGTTACTCTTGCCAAACTTCCTTAGCACTGTACAGTAGGATCCAGCTGCAGAAAGTTAGCTGTGACTGAGGCTGATGTCTATGAAGTACATCTAATCCATCTCATCAAGTTTATAGAGGACTTGAAGTGTAGCCAAGAAAATTAATGAGTGGCATAATTGAGCAAACTCAGCTGCAGAGTGATCATGTTTCTTTCTACAGTATTCCTATGCTTGAGTGGACCGCATCAAGTATAAATATATGATAACCGTGTGAATAAATAAATGAATAAATGAGAGGAAGAAAGTAACAAACAGAAAAACAGTTTGGACATTCATATTTGCAAAATACTTGAGGTGAAATTCTCTCCATTATAGTTATAGAAGTAAAATAATGAGCACATTAGTGAGCTTTTCAATTTGAGAACTCTTCTTTATTCTGAGGCAACATACTTCCAAATTATTGGCCCTTTCTTTTAGGAACTGATGACAGTAGTTTACACTTTCTTCTTTTGGTGGAGGAATGTCTACATAATGCGTTTCATTAAGAAACATTAAAATGAGTCCCAAGATTGTTGTTTTGAGCCCCAAGAGTGATTTCTGACTTCAAGCGTCATAGACATTGATTGAGTTTACATTATTCTCTTTCAGGTCCTTCAGTTGAGACCAAAGATCGGTGTCAGGGGATTGCATAAATCACTCACTGATGTGGCCCTGGAACACCATGAGGAGTGTGACTGTGTGTGCAGAGGGAACACAGGTGGATAACCGCATCACCACCAGCTGCCTTTCCCGGAGCTGTGGGGCAGTGGCTGGTCTGTCAGAACTGATGCATTATCTCCTTCCTTAATCTCAGTTGTTTGCTTCAAGGACCTTCCAAATGCAGGATTTACAGTGAGTTCTAAAGAGGAGACACCGACTGGAATCAGGAGTTGTGCAACAGTGCTTTTGAGAGAACGCCCAAAGGACAGGAGGAAAGGTCTTCAGTCATGGAAAGAAATGAACTGTTGT
This sequence comes from Graphiurus murinus, assembly GCA_004027655.1. Taxonomy (NCBI): domain Eukaryota; kingdom Metazoa; phylum Chordata; class Mammalia; order Rodentia; family Gliridae; genus Graphiurus; species Graphiurus murinus. The sequence continues at coordinate 5,102 of PVLC010034773.1, read as the reverse complement.
AGATCACTAGCTAGTTCCGGAGTTGCCAAGTCCCTTTCCATGAGCTACGTTCTGCGTCTCAGTTGTCTTGGTATGGCTTAGGTTAATGTCAGTACAAGGAAAAACCATGCCTGATTCTGTCCCCTGCTTGACTCTCAAGCTTCATGTTCTGGACCTAAAGTCACAGAATATCAGGATTTTTTTTTTCCTTATACTCACATATGTAAACCAGAATGTTTATGTTCTATAAACTTGGTTTTTAAAGAGGAACTGTGTTGCTATGAATTAAACTGGTGTCATGATGATAGAAAAGACTGGATTTTCCATGTTTCTTAATAAGATTTCTGCCATTTAGAAGAAGAGAACTACATTCATGGTTCAAAAGAGGCAAACCTGAACAGAAGAGTGGCCTTATCTTCACTTTATCTATAAGTTGGTTTATTTGTTGTATTGTGTACATTTTTATATTCTTCTTTTGACATTATAACTGTTGGCTTTTCTAATCTTGTTAAATATATCTATTTTTACCAAAGGTATTTAATATTCTTTTTTATGACAACCTAGATCAACTATTTTTAGCTTGGTAAATTTTTTTCTAAACAGAACTGTAATAGCCAGAGGAATAAGGATGGTATAAAATATTGTTACTCTGACAAAAATACATGTATTTTCTTTTTGAATGGTGCTAGAGTTTAGATTGATCAGCATTTTAAAATATGAAAGTGGGAGTGGGGAATCAATAGAATTGGTAAGTCACAAAGACTTTTTGGAAATATATCTTCCATCCCTGTTATTGGAGATGCAAACAAAAAACAACATATGAAATGTAGACACTCAGACCCAGTCATTGCTAACCTAACCCTTCTTTGGGGGGAAATATGAGCCTAGCTCAGAAGAACATAAAGCACCTTGATAAAGTAGACCTGACAGCTTCCTGACAAAAGTGTGCTATGCTGTGCAGTAGGAACACATCCTATTTATTGTGATGCTACAGTTTTATTACCTTTAAACTCTGTTCCGTACACTTTTATAAATACATGGATATTTTTATGTACAGAAGTATATTGTTTAACCATTTCACTTATTCTACTCTTTGGCTGTTGAAAAGAAAATCATTAAAATATTTTGCTTGTAAAATGCTTAATATTGTTCCTAGATTATGTGGTGACAATTTGAATTAAAAATGTATTGAATCATCAAATAAAAAATGTGGCTATTTTGGGGAGAAGCTCTGTATGTGTATGTGTGTGTGTGTGTGTGTGTGTGTGTGTGTGTGTGTGTGTGTGTGTGGTGTGTACACAAGGTTTATTTCTTGGACTCTGAGTAAATGAAAATGATAAATGCTTTGTATTACCATGATTTTCATTTTGGAAAAGAAAAAAAGTCAATTTGAAAGACAGGTGACAAATGGACCATTTCTATTAAGGTTTTCCCTACTGGACTTTTCTTTCCAATGCCTTTTAGCAGTGATTTTCTTTTCTTCCCTTGTTCTTAATAATATTGTCTGATAAATTAAATTGCACCTGACTTGACAGTTACACGTGATTTATGAAATGCTGAGCAATAAGTTACATGGTAATATGGTAATATTAAACCGGAATGGAGCCTGTAACTTTCTATTCATGTTTTCATTTTCAGTGGAAGCTACTAAATAGGGTGAGTATAAGTTGATTTGTGTATGGGTTGAAGTGTTTGTTTTGTTTTGTTTTGTTTTTGGTACTGGGGATGGAAACTGGGGGGGGGGGCATTCTACCTCCGAGCTACAGCCCCAGCCCTATTTTTTTATTCTTGATTTGGAAACAGGGTCTCATTAAGTTGCGGAGGGCCTCACTAAGTGGCTGAGGCTGGCTGGGAACCCAGATCCTCCAGTCTCAGCCTCCCAAATACTGGGATTACAAGCGTGCACCACCATGCCCGGCTGGTTGAAGTGTTTTTTACATAGCACACTTCAAGTTGTGGTTGCTAAATCCCTGACATTTCTCGTGAGGGTTGATGTCTGCAGTGCCCCTCCTTAGCTGTTTGGTTTGGTGAAGATGCCTGGGTACCAGAATAGGCTGTCTTCACATTGCTTTGTTGTGCTATACCCTTTTTCTAAATGTAGACCTACTCTGCCTCCCAGCACGTACTAAACAAGTAAGCAAAATAAGCATGTGTGCTCTGTCTTGTTTCCTTAACCTTTTCACAGTTCTTTCCCAGCCATATAAAGACCCAGATATAGATTAATTGTGCTTCACAGAAAATGCAAAGCAGTGGCCAGCTTATAAACAAAAACGTATTTCTCACTGTCCTGGAGGCTGCAAGTCTGAGATCAAGGCACTAGCATGGTTAGGTTCTGATGAGGGCCTTCTTCCTGGCTTGCAGACTGCCATCTCTGTTATATCCTCACATGGTAAAAAAGAGGGTGAGAGAGCTCTCTGATGATTCTTACAAGGACCCGGTCCTGTTCATGAACTTTGCACCCTCATGACCTAATTATCCCCCAAAGGTCCCACGTCTTACTACCATCACATTGTGGGTTAGGATTCCAACATTGGACCTTTGGGGAAACACAAACATTGAGTCCATTGCAGTAGCTCAGTTACTTTACATCCTGTTCTCCCTTCATGATGCCTATGTGATCAGTTGAGTCTCATTGACTTGACCTTTTTAGTCTCATATTTATATCCACCTCCCTATTGCTGTAGCTGCTGCTCTAATTTAGCCCCCTGTCACATCTCCCCCTGGCCGTGCTGCATCAGCCTTTATTTTCCCAGTCTTCTGCCTCCAGTCTCCAGACACTCCACTGTGATCCACCTTCCCCACCGCTAAAGGAAGGGTCTTGAAAGAAATCTGGTTATGTAACATGGGTGGCAGTTTTCCAATGAAACTCCACAAGATTAAATTTTAATCTTTGTATGGCATACAAAATCCTCCATAATCTCATTGTTTACCGCATTCTGCTAATTTTGCACCACCAATCCTAACACAGCTCTAGTGCATACTTGTGGTTTCTTGAAAATACCAGCCGTCCCTCACATTTCTGTGCTGGTACATGTACATGTTGTGTTCTCTTTGGAGCACTGTCCCAACACTCACTATCTCAGTAACCTCCTCTCCAGTCTCAATTCAAATGCCAGTCCTTGGTGAAGCTTTCTCTCCTTCTTTCCATTACTCCAGCTCTTGGGATTTTTCAATGATGTGAATCTTACTATATTGTATGATAGTTTCCTGCCCTCATTTTGATTTCTCATGAGACTTCTAGTCTAATGAAACTTTTAGCAGGAACTATCTCAGTCTTCTTTTCCCAGTTCTTACATAGGCATTGAATAAAACTGGAGGTCAGTAACAATTTATATCAATGAATAAGTTAAGCAAATATACAGTTGAATGAGTGATTTTTTTTTTTTTTTTAGAATACACTGAATATAACATCTAAAACCCTGGAGTTCCTTAATATTTTTGAGCTTCAACTGTAAAATGAAATTAATACTCCTTGTATTGACATGGCTACTTCTTAGGTCTAAATAGATCAGTCTACTAGTTTTGTTAAAGGACCTGCCAAAATGAGTACAACATGTGGAAAAAAACACCTGTACCTCATGATTTAAAGTGATAAAGTTATCTTCCCTTAATGTTTTGGGATTGGATGTTTGGTTGTTCAGTTAATAACTTTCCTACCAATCTCATCTCAGATATAATTTACCAATTTGTGATTTTCAGACTCATTTATGTGTTACTCACATCTTAAATACATATTCTGCATTATGATCAAATTTTTGTCAGCATGAAAAACAATCTTTAAAATGTGAACACATAAACATATCAGTGATGATGACTCAGAACCTCATTGTTCACTTCTTTTGACTAATTTTGTATCATGAACCCTAAAATATACAGTTCTAAAAATACTAATGGTTTCCTGAAAATACCAATATCCCCCTAGATGTCCATGCTGGCATATACTGCATTTTCTCCTTGTAATTTTGTTCCTGCACTTGCCTATCTCTATCACTTCCTCTTGAGTCTATTGAAATTTAACTATATTCTTTTGTACACTGCCTTAGGAAGCATTAGCACACTCACCTATGCCAGATCAAATTCTTTCATGACCACTAAGCCATTACAGCAAATCTTACCCACTATAAATCTTTGTGAAATGTAAAGAAGAGATTTATCTTTTTGGTAGAAAGCATATTTTTAAACTAATAACTTTGTTACTTTTTAAAGTTATATATGGAAGTCTAGCTGCCTCTCACAGAAATCTACAAGAATATTCATATAGAAATATGAGAAAGCCAAGAAAGGTATACAGAGGTAGAGAAGAATGAACTTCCCAATTTCAAAACTTATTGTGGTAAGTTTAATATCATTAGACATACAAGTAAATGGAATGGATTCGAGAGCCCAGAACTCAATCCTTTCATTTACAGTCAACTGATTTTTTTTTTTTTTTTTTTTTTTTTGCAGTACTGGGGATTGAACTCAGGGGCATTCTACCTCCGAGCTATACCCCCAGCCCTATTTTTTATTCTTTTATTTTGAAACCGAGTCTCACTAAGTTGCGGAGTGCCTCGCTAGGTAGCTGAGGCTGGCCGCGAACCCGGATCCTCCGGTCTCAGCCTCCCAAATGCTAGGATTACAAGCGTGCGCCACCACGCCCGGCCAGTCAACTGATTTTTGACAAGAGTGCGCAGACAGTTCAATGGTGAAAGGAGAGCCATTTTGACAAATGGTGTTAGGACAACTGGATAGTCACATAGAAAAGAATGAATGTGAGGTCTTTTCCTACACTAAATACAAAAATTAACCTCAAATGAATCAAGACATAAATGTAAGAGATAAATAATGAGTCCATTAAGAAGACATATAGAAGAAAACTTGTGTGATCTAGGATTGGTTCTCAGATATAACACCAAAAGCACAAGATAAGCCGGGCGTGGTGGCTCACGCTTGTAATCCCAGCATTCGGGAGGCTGAGACCGGAGGATCCGGGTTCGCGGCCAGCCTCAGCTACCTAGTGAGGCACTCCGCAACTTAGTGAGACCCGGTTTCGAAATAAAGAATAAAAAAAATAGGGCTAGGGGTGTAGCTCGGAGGTAGAATGCCCCTGAGTTCAATCCCTAGTACCGCAAAAAAAAAAAAAA
>PVLC010034772.1:0-16715 GCA_004027655.1 Graphiurus murinus | reverse complement strand
TTGTAATCCCAGCATTTGGGAGGCTGAGACTGGAGGATCCGGGTTCGCGGCCAGCCTCAGCTACCTAGTGAGGCCCTCCGCAACTTAGTGAGACTCTGTTTCAAAATAAAGAATAAAAAATAGGGCTGGGGGTGTAGCTCGGAGGTAAAATGCCCCTGGGTTCCGTCTCCAGTACCGCAAAAAAAAAAAAAAAAAAAAAGAAGGTAACTTTTTTTGTTTTGGTGCTGGGGATTGAACCCAGGGGCATTCTACCTCTGCGCTATACCCTTAGTCCTTTTTATTTTTTGTTTTGAAACAAGGTCTCTCTAGATTGCTAGAGTCTTGCTAAGTTGCTGAGGCTGTCCTTGAGCCTATTATCCTCCTGTCTCAGCCTCCCAAGTACTGGGTTTACAGGTGTACAGCACCATGTCCATCTAGGAAGATGACAGTTTATAGGAGGGGGAAAAGATACTAAACTGGTAAAAGTTGAACCTCACTTCCTGGTTTATGATCTCACTGTGTTCTTCTCACTTGTCTTAACGGGGTGGAAGGGGTAAGGGAGTTCGCTCGGGTACCTTTTGTAAGGTCACAAATCCTGTTCACAAGGGCTCCAACCTTGCAGCCTAACCGCCTCCCGATGGCCCATCCCCAGACACCATGATGTTGGGGGCTAGGTTTTGCTGAGTGTGGATATGGGCTAACTGCATGCTGGTCTCCATCTCAGAGGTGGTTTCCCAGGGACCCAACCTGCAGCAGGGACTTCCAGGTATCTGCTGTGGAGTGAGTGACCTAAACCTTCCCCTCTCCCTTTGAAAAGGGTCAGTGAGCCGGGCGTGGTGGCGCATGCTTGTAATCCCAGTACTTGGAGGCTGAGACCAGGGGATCTGGGTTCTCGGCCAGCCTCAGCTACTTAGTGAGGCTCTCTGCAATTTAGTGAGACCCTGTTTCAAAATAAAGAATAAAAAATAGGCTGGGGGTGCATCTTGGAGATAGAATGCCCCTGGGTTCACTCCCTAGCACCACACACACAAAAAAAGCATCAGTGAATTTGCCATTGCTCTCTCATGCTTTTGTGAGACAGTACTTGCGGTGGGTTGAACACTGTCCCCTCTCCTCAACTCCTGTCCTCCTGGAACTCTAGAAAACAACTTTATTTGGAAATAGTGTCATTGCAGATGTAACTAGGTAAGGATCACAAGATGAAATTATTCAGAATTCAGGATGGGTCTAAATCTAGTCTTTTCTAGGATGAAGAGAGTCATACGCAGGCAGGGACTGGAGAGGTACAGCTCCAAGTCAAAAAGCTCTCAGCAGCACCAGAAGCTGGAAGAGGCAAGGAAGGATCCTCCGCTAGAGCGCCGGAGAGAGTGGTCCTGTGGACGTCCCCTGTGTTACCAGCTTTTCATCTCTGTGACCAGAATACCTGACGGGAACAAGTCAGAGGAGGAAACGTTTATTTGGCTCACCGTTTCAGAGGTCCAGTCCATGGCTACTCCAAGGCAGAAGCATCACGATGGCAGGCGGTGGCAGAGGAGGGCTGCTCAGCGCATGGCAGCCGGGCAGCGCAAGGCAGGAAGGGGCCCTGGGCAGACAGAGTTCCCAAAGCTTTGCCCGTGACCTGCTGCCTCCGGCCACACCCACCTGCCTCCAGCTACTACCCACTAGATGCATTCAGATGACTGATCCCTCCATGGATGAATTCACTGACGAGGTCACAGCCCTCGTGATTTCATTAGGTCGCTGCTGAACACTGTTGCATTGCCAACGCATGAGGTTTTGGGGGACATCGCGCATCCTGTCCCTAACACCCTGATTTGGAACTTCCAGCCTCAAGAATTTTGAGATGATACACTTCCTTTGCTATAGCAACCTTAGGAAGCGAATACAGTATTCTACTTGGAAGAACTTAAAGAGGAAAATTAGGTGTCAGCTGACCATGGCACTAAGAGAAATCAAATGACCATTGCTGGCCATATAGTAGGCATTCAAAAACTCCCGGCTGGGGTCGGGCATGGTAATTCTGGTACTCAGAAGGCTCAGACAGAAGTATTGAAGATTCGAAGCCATTCGCAGCAACTTAGCAAGACCCTCAGCAATTTAGTGAGACATTGTTTCAAAATAAAAAATAAAAAGGGAGCCAGGCGTGGTGGCGCTGGCACGCTTGTAATCCCAGCATTTGGGAGGCTGAGACCAGAGGATCTGGGTTCGTGGCCAGCCTCAGCAACCTAGTGAGGCACTCCACAACTTAGTGAGACCCGGTTTCAAAATAAAGAATAAAAAATAGGGCTGGAGGTATAGCTCGAAGGTAGAACACCTCTGAGTTCAATCCCCAGTACCGCAAATAAATAAATAAATAAATAAAAAGTGCTGGAGGTGTGGTTTGGAGGTAGCATGCCCGTAGACTCAATTCCCAGTACAAAAAAACCCCAAGCAAACAAACAAAAAAATCCCCACAAATAAACAAAAAACAACAACAAAAAACCCCACAAGTAAGCAAACTCCTGGTTGGGGCTGGGAGTATAGCTCAGTGGTAGAGTGCTTGCCTAGCATGCACAAGGCCCTGGGCTTAATCCCCAGCGCAGCAAAAAAAAAAAGTCTAGCTTGAACTAAAGTGAACTGGATCTGGATGTTAATAAAGGGAAAAGCAAAGTTATGTGCTGCTTGATTTATTTTGTTTGGACTCAGGGCATGTAGGCACCTGCTAATTTTTATACTTACTCATGGTTTTTGATTCTACACTTGGAATTGTAGAAGGAGTGATATTCATTTTGGGCGAATTTTAATAATGCTTTAAAAGTCAGTCACTAATGAGGTCCCTGCACTGTGTCACTATAATGCACATCCTGATCGTTTAAACTAGATTTATAATTTTAAAATGCTCCTGGCCTTTCCCCACATTTTTAGGTTTCCCCTTCTAGCCCCTCAGGAGCTCCTAGTTCTGTTTTTAGATCTCTAGGTAGGTGGATAATACCTGATTTGCATAGGTGATTTAAGAGTTCAGCAGAACATCAAATATGACATCAAATATGAGCACCCTTGATCTTTTTTCCCCTTCCTTCCTTCCTTCCTTCCTTCCTTCCTTCCTTCCTTCCTTCCTTCCTTTGTGGTACTGGAGATTGAATCCAGGGGCATTCTACCTCTGAGCTACACCTCGAGCCCTATTTTGTTTTTATTTTTGAAACAGCATCTCTCTAGGTTGATGAGAATCTCACTACTTGCTGAGGCTTCGATCCTCCTCTCTCAGCCTCCCAAGTACTGGGATTACATGCATGAGCCACCATGCCTGGATTTTTTTTTTTAAACAGGAGATTGAATCCAAATGTGCTCTACCACTGGGCTACACCCTCAACCCTGTTTATTTTATTTTGACTAGGTTGCCCAGCTGGCCTCAAACTTGCAATCCTCCTGCCTTGGCCTCCTGAGTCACTGGGATTTTGGGTGTGTACCACCACCCTTGGCTACTTCTCATCTTGTTTCTCTGTAGCTGATATGTCACCAGCACAGGCTTCAGCTTGCCCTATCCATATGAGGGGGCTTGCTCTGCATTTTCATAAGTTAGAAATAGTAAAAGAATAAAATGATTGTCGAAACAGATCTCAGTCTTCCAATCACATCTGTAGGTCCCAAATCATTTCTGAATCCTGCAGGTTGAGCCCTTGGATCAACATTGAGCGGAGGAGAGTTGCATTTATCAAAGGCCAGAGATTTTTTTTAATGAGTTTTGAGCTTTAAGAGGATTTTAAGACTCCAGAATGTGCCCTGAGACACTTGGCTTGTTTGACCCTGCCTACTTCTTCAAATTTAGAGATTCAAACCATAGGGATGATTTTCAATGACTAGCTTAGTCAAAATGAGAATTTCCAGTCAATCAGCAAATTCCTTGAGTTCTTGCTTATATAGGACACTCAGACAGATCTAATAGGTTTTGTATGAAGACGCGGACAAATGTGGTTTCTGTAACTGAAGGGGCTTGAAAAGGATCTATGAATACCCCTTAAAGTGTTAGTAAGGCAATTCCAGTGTGGTGGTGCATGCCTGTAATCCCAGGACTTGGGAGGCTGAGACAGGTTTGAGGACAGCCTCAACAATGTAGCAAGGCTCTTAGCAACTTAGAGAGACCCTGTTTCCAAGTAAAAAATAAAAAAGAGCTGGGGATGTAACTCAAAGGCAGAATGCCCCTGATGTTAGGAGTAATATTAAAATATTATGCTGATTTTAATAGTTGTTAGGAGTAATATCAAAATATTCTAACTTGTGTGAAGTTAAACTTAAATAATAAGTCCCTGGGTTCTCCTGGTGGACCCGCTCTACAGGACCTTCGACTGGGATGCGTCACATGTGAGTTCCGTGGGTCTGGTGATGGACTGGAACTTAGATTTGACTTAAACTTAGACTTAGATTGAGAGCGTCGAGTGCATGCTTATTGGAACTTAATACAATATTAATTCCATGATCCAAGAGTCCAGCTTGGTCACTTGCTCACAACACCCTGAGTTCAATCCCCAGCACTTAAAAAAAGAAAAAAAAAAGTGCTAAAAAGGCCTGCCTGCAGAGCTTGCTTTGGGAGTTATGTCCTTTTCAATGGTGTGTGAACTGAAGTTCCCCATCTGGCACCCCTCCAAAGAAGGAACTGGTTATGCTTATAAAAGATAGTTGTCAGGATGAATGCTTTTGATAGTAGTCTAACTACAGATAGCTTCATCAATACAGGGAATTTGTCATCAATTTTTCACATAACTGAAAGTCACATAGCTGAAAATCTATAGGTAGAGCTTCAGGTAAGGCTTGATCTAGCAGCTAACAGAAGATAACCACACACATACGTTCTTCCTCCTTCTCTATTCTGACTTCTGTAGTGTTGGCATCATCTTCAGGGTCCACCCAGAATTTGCTTTTAGTACACATCACATTCCATACCACACCATCCAGGGGAAGAAAGGACATATCTTCTGCTATCTCTTACATGAGTCCTGGGATTCGCTGTCTCTTGTTGATCAGAATGCAGCCATTTGCTGATTCCTGAACCAATCATGGTGGCCAGAAGACAAGAGCCAGGGGTCCGAAAGCTCTCTGGAGTCAAGCACCTCTTAGGCTCCCTTTCACAGGTGCCATCTTGCTCTCTTATCTCTCTCCTCCCAGCATCCTTGCTGTCCCTCCCCTCTCCTTCCCCTCCTTCTCTCTCTCTCCTCTCTCCTATCTCTCTCTTCTCTCTCTTTCCTCTCTCTTGGTGGTACTAGGGACTAAATCCAAGAGCATCCTATCTTTGAGCTATACTCCCAACCCTATTTTATCATTATTTTTTAAATTTTGAAACAGGATCTAAGTTGCTGAGAGTCTTGCTAAGTTGCTGAGGCTGTCCTCGAACCTGAGATCCTCCTGTCTCAGACTACCAAGTATTGGGATCACAGGCATGCGCCACCATACACGGCCTCCCGCCTCTCTTCACACCAACTTTCTCTGGTTTTCCCCGCATAGAGTAGAAGCTGACCATCCTTAGTTCTTGAGTTTATGTGACAACTGAGCTTCATGAATTCTCGCATCCTGATTTCAAGTCCTGGGATAAATAATCCAATATGGCTCACTAGGGTCAGTTTTTAGTCCCGATCCCAACAAGTTTGGTCAAGGAGTTGGGATCACATTGACTAGACATGGCCACAGTGGCCACCACTGGACTGGGAATGGGGAAAGACAGGTCTCAGGGACGTGGTGTTGGCCCCCTATGACCAGTCTGGGGAAAGGAATGTATGTTCTCGTGTGCCCAGTCTAGGAAAGGTCATCCATTCTATAGACCTGAAACATGGATCAGATACCAACATGGCCAACCCAGACCAAATACACACACACACACACACACACACACACACACACACACACACACACCCTGTAGTCCTGGGAGAGTGTCTCGTTGGAGATTGGAGTAGCCTGTTCCCATGATCATTATGATAATGACCCTCAAATCATCACACTCTCCTCCCCACCTTTCTACTGCAGTGTTGCAGCTCCTCCCTTTAAGAGGTAGAGTCTATTTTTCAGTCTGTTGGATCAAAGTTGACCTTCTGATTTTCTCTGACTCACAGAATATGGCAGGCTTGATGTTGAGTGAGATCCAAAAGCAAAGCTTCTCCTTTTTTTGGTACTGGGGATTGAACCCAGGGGTGTTCTACTTCCAAGCTACACTCCCAGCCCTTTTAATTCTGAAATGGTCTCACTAAGCTTCTGGGGGAGTCACTAAGTTGCTGAGGCTGTCCTTGAACTTGTGATCCTCCTGTCTCAGCCTCCCAAGGGCTGGGATTACTGGCATGTGCCACCAGCTTGGCCAGAGCCTAGGCCTTAAGCAACCTTGCAACCTCCAAGTGTGCCCTCCTGGAGCCCTGAGACCACCATGCCACAGTGCTAGCTTACCGGAGGATGGGCAGTCACATGGAAGAGAAACCAGGCTCTCAGATACCATCAGCACTCTCTTGCTATCTATCGAGTGAGACCATGTTGTTCTTGCAGCCCAGCTGGCCTCCGCTTGCGTGCAGACACATGGATGAGCCCAGGTGAGCCCAGCAGCCCTGCCCAGATGGGCGACCCACAGAATCATAAGAAATTCTAGATTGTTACTAAATTTGAGACTGCTTATTGCATAGCAGTGGATAGCTGACACACATGCCCACCCCCAGGGGCTTGGACAAGAGGTATCTGCCAGGACAGGCCTCTAGGAACCTCTTTTGTCTTTCACAGGGCGAGGGCTGCATGCCAGAATTTTTTATGCTACAGATTTCCCGCAGACAGAGCTGTAGGTTTTCAAAATGCAAGCAGGGTACTGTTTGGAAGAGGAAAATGTATACCTGGCAACACACACACAAAACAACAAATATCCACTCTACTTTGTTTTGTGCTTTGTGGAAGCAGAGCTGTATAAACATGCTGAGTACCTATTATATGTTGTCTTCAACTCAAACTTTTGAATAAATACCATCAGGATGGACCGATCGGAATTAAATAGACAGAGACTGCAGCGTGTGCCATCTGCATCCTCTACGTCTTCCCTTGGCCCGATTTGAGAACAAACACATACACACGGAGCCACAAGAGAACTACTGATTTAGAACAAATTAAATAAAGCAGCATGTAGGATGTGGATGTGGAGCGCTCCAAGACGGGACGCAGCACACCTACTCCGAGTGCGGAAGTCAGGACAATCGTGTGCAACCACGAAACACTTCCGGGTCAGAAGCAGGATTAATTTCCATCTATTAAGTAAGCTCCAATTTTATTTATTTTTTTATTTAATTTTTTTCCCTCCAGGGGCCATTTGGTAATGTCGGGAGACATTTTTGGTTATCATGGCTAGGTGGTGAGGGGTAACACCTTCTGGGTTGAGGCTAAGAGTGCCGTTCCATCTCCTACAATGCACCAGGGCATCCTCCTCCTCCTCCACAACAACAACAACAAAATTATTTGACTTAAAATATCAATAGTGCTGAGATTGAGAAACCTTGATTTAATAGAATTAGAATTGCTTGAGAGGAGTCACAAACACGTCTGGGCCTTGGAAGCATCATAAATAGTGCACCCTGTTATTCAGTACAGCCCTGTGTGTAACTTCCTGCCATGCTCTAAAACCTTGCTGCCCACCAGACCCTGCTCCCAGGGGTTTACCCACGAGAAAGGACCACACACGTGCACACCAAGACTTGCATGTGGCTGTTTATAGCAGCACTGTTCACGCCAGTCTAAATACGGAAGCGACCCCAAGTCCGCTAACTGGAGAATAGATAAGCAAAGTGTGGTCCTTCCATACTACCCAGCAAGCGAGTAGAACAAGTACTCACACACACTGCAACCTGTGTCAGCCTCAAAATATCGTGTGCAGGAGAGAAGCCAGACCCAGAGACCAGGCAGTGTGTGATTCCATGTATACGACATGCCCAGAAAAAAGCAAGTAGAGTAGTGGTTGTCTTGGGCTGAGGGTTGGGATGGGTGTATGAGATCTTACTGGGGTGATAAAAGTGTTCTAAAACTGGTTTATAGTGATGCTCATACAACTTGATAAATTCTCTCAAAAATATTGAACTCTACTCAGAATGGGTGAATTTTATGATCTATAAGTCATACCTCAATAAGATCCTGCTCTTTGAGATGTGCTTATGCACCAGTACTTTCAGCATTACCTGGGAGCTGATTAGATATAAAGATGTTCAGCTGGATGTAGTGGCACATGCTTGTAATCTTAGCACTTGGGAGGCTGAGACAGGAGGATTGCAGGTTCAAGGACAGCCTCAGCAAGTAGTGAGATTTTCATCAACCTAGTAAGACTTTGTTTCAAAATAAAAACAAAATAGGGCTGGGGGTGTAGCTCAGAGGTAGAATGCCCCTGGATTCAACTTCCAGTACCCCTCTCCCCCAAAAAAAGAAAAGAGAAAAAAAAAAGAAAAAGAAAAGAAATAAGCCGGGCGTGGTGGCGCACACTTGTAATCCCATCATTCGGGAGGCTGAGACTGGAGGATCCGGGTTCGTGGCCAGCCTCAGCTACCTAGTGAGGCACTCTGCAATTTAGTGAGACCCGGTTTCAAAATAAAGAATAAAAAATAAGGCTGGGGGTGTAGCTCCGAGGTAGAATGCCCCTGAGTTCAATCCCTGGTACCGGAAAAAAAAAAAAAAAAAGAAAAGAAAAGAAATAAAAATGTTAGGTCCCAGGCCAAATCTGCTGACTCAGAAATTTCATTTTTTAACAAAATCTCTAGATGATTTGTATGTACTTTAAACATTGGATTTTGGTTGAAATATGCAGAAACAGAACCATTCTGCGTTAGCTTTCTGTTACTACAACAAAATACCTGAGACTATCAAGAAGAGGGAAGTTTTATTTTGACTCACAGCTTTGGAGGCTTCGGTCCATGGTTGGTTGGCCTCGTTGCTTTTGTGAATATGGCGCGGCAGCGATCGTAGCAGGAGTCCTTGGCAGAGATGCCTGTTCCCAGCTCAACTGGAAAACAAAACAGAAGGAGGAAGAAACCGTGGCCCCTGTCCCCTCTGAGGACACCTCCCACCTCCTTCTTTCTTTCTTTTTTTTGCAGTACTGGGGGTTGAACTCAGGGGCATTCTACCTCCGAGCTACACCCCCAGCCCTATTTTTATTCTTTATTTTGAAACCGAGTCTCACTAAGTTGCGGAGGGCCTCACTAAGTAGCTGAGGCTGACCTCGAACCCGGATCCTCCGGTCTCAGCCTCCCAAATGCTGGGATTACAAGCGTGCGCCACCACGCCTGGCCCACCTCCTTCTTTCTAAGGCTCTAGTACCTCCCAATGGTGGTAGTGGGGCCGAGCCTTTGGGGAACATTCTAGAGCCAAACTACAGCACATTCCAATTATAACTTTTTTTTTTTGCAGTACTGGGGATTGAACTCAGGGGCATTCTACCTCCGAGATATACCCTCAGCCCTATTTTTTATTCTTTTTTTTTTTTTTTACATTTAGATCACTTCTCCAGAAGTATGAAGGGAGCCCCACAGGGCTAGTTAAATTGGGATTCTGACAGTAGCAAAGAACCGAGTATTTCTCCTTTTTCTGCTATTAAATGTCCTGCGTTTTGGTACTAAGTATCATTAGGCACAATATTGGGTACACGATAGATTTTTGTTGAATATTCTTTGATCCTATTCAAGAAAATAAGATTTAGGCACACTAAATCTCTTCCTCTCCAGCCATACAATAGTGTTATTTCTTTCTTTTTTTTTTTTTTTTTGCGGTACTGGGGATTGAACTCAGGGGCATTCTACCTCCGAGCTATACCCCCAGCCCTATTTTTTTTATTCTTTATTTTGAAACCGAGTCTCACTAAGTTGCGGAGTGCCTCACTAGGTAGCTGAGGCTAGCCGCAAACCCGGATCCTCCGGTCTCAGCCTCCCAAATGCTGGGATTACAAGCGTGCACCACCACGCCCGGCTTCAATAGTGTTATTTCAAGAAAATGAAACAAGACAAAGCAAACCAAATTATCCACTAGTTAGCACATTTCTGTTAGCTCAAGTCTAGGCTTAAGCCCCTTTGGTCCTGAAGAACTTTTTTATTCTGTATCAAGCAGGGTTGTCCTGAGGTCTTTCCTGTCCGTAGACTTCATGTCTTTGATGTGTTACAACTGGCATTCTTTGTCCCTGCAGAAATCTCCTTGTGGAACTCTTTGAGAATTTCCAACTGGCTGGGTCTGATGTAGATGTGGGACCGAATCTTGCTGATAGCTTGTATTGCTTCCTCTGGGCTCCATTGGTGCACCTGAATCAGATATGCTGCGACCATCGACCATCGTAGCACTCCTGGAGCGCCCGGCTTTACAATGCACATAGACACACTGGCCCAGCGACTGGTACTTGAGAGCAAACTGGACTCCTCGATGCAGGTTTTCCAAGGTGGGGATCCCAGTCATATCGATTGTGCTGAGCCGAAGCTGCTCAACTCCTACTTTCTTCTCCTCCTGAACCAGCTGCCGAGGCAAAGAAGGGACTCAGCGGCGCGGGCGGGCGGGAGGCCGCGGCGCAGGCCGCTCACCTGGTGCCCTATTTTTTTATTCTTTATTTCGAAACCTAGTCTCACTAAGTTGCGGAGTGCCTCACTAGCTACCTGAGGCTGGCTGCGAACCCGGGTCCTTCGGTCTCAGCCTCCCGAATGCTGGATTACAAGCGTGCGCCACCACGCCCAGCTCTCCAATTATAACTTTTGACAAAAATACTTCTTATCTACATAAGTAATAAGACCCAAGAGTATTGCCTGCTGGTACCACCAATATATAAAAGAATAGCATCTCTAATACAGCTTAAATTTAGATACAAGAACAGTGGGCCATTGTGTTCATACTTAGAAAATCATATATAAAATTACATATAGAACATTTCTGTGTGTGTGTGTGTGTGTGTGTGTGTGTGCGTGTGTGTGTGTGTGTGTTGCTGGGGATAGAACCCAGGGGCCTTCTACCTTCTACCTCTGGGCTATACCCCCAGCCACATTTTATTTTTTATTTGGAAAAAGGGTCTGGCAAAGTTGCTGAAAGTCTCACTAAGTTGCTGAGGCTGTCTTCAAACCTCTGATCCTTCATTCTCAGCCTCCCAAGTATGGGGATTACAGGCATGCACCGCCACACTTGTCTCATATAGAACACTTGTAATGCACCAAACACCATGCTTACTTTCCATTGCACTTCATTTACTCCTTACAACTGACCTGTGTGGTAGGTACTGTGGTGCAATTAAGGCTCCAGGAGATGAACTGGCATATTTCAAGTCACACAGCTTGTAGATCCAACCCCCCACTCCCCACCATTTGCACAACCCTGGGGGAAAGAAGGAGAAATCATTCACGTAGACTAACTACAGTGTTGGCACTTCCCTCTGGGTGGCAGAATTCACATTACTTTCTTTCTTTCTTTCTTTTTTTTTTTTTTTGCTGTACTGGGGATTGAACTCAGGGGCATTCTACCTCCGAGCTACACCCCCAGCCCTATTTTTTATTCTTTATTTTGAAACCGGGTCTCATTAAATTGCAGAGTGCCTCACTAGGTAGCTGAGGCTGGCCGTGAACCCGGATCCTCGAGTCTCAGCCTCCCAAATGCTGGGATTACAAGCGTGCGCCACCACGTCCGGCTCCAGAATTCACATTACTTTCTAGGCGTGGGTGGCAATCTGTATTGCCCCTGGTGCTCCTAACCATTATTCTGTGCTAACTCCAGTTGCCCATTTGGGGTGTACAAATCAGGCCGACAGAACCTTTGAGAGATGTAGGTTTCAGAGCGAGAGTTCAGGCCCGGCAGTGACCTGACTTGGCAAGATAGCACCGCATTAGCCATCGGTGCTGTGCTGGGGTCTGGAGGCTCGGGGTGGTCCGCTACCAGGGAGCTTAGGCATCAGGGCAACCAGGCAGCAGGCAGAACCCTCAGTGGCAGCGGGGAACTTGGGCAAGGTAATCCAGGCAGGGAACAAGCAGCTAGGCAGGCAGGAACTTTAGAAGGCAAAAAGGAGGAGAATGGTCAAGGCGGGTGGCTGGTGAGAAGTTAGAGGATCACAGGGATACGGGCAGTCCGCATTGCCGAGGCCTCGGGCCTGTGCAGCGAATCCTGGCATTCTGTCTTCCAGGCAGCTGGTGAGAGCAGCCCCGGGAGCACCCATCGCTGAGACGGCTAAGAGAGGTCTTTGGTATTCTTTAAATCTGAATGTCATTTTCATTTTCTATTTTTAAATTTTGTGGTACTGGGATTGAACCTAGGAACATTATACCTCTGAGCTACACCCCCAGCCCTATTTTATGTTTTGTTTTTTGAAGCAAGATCTTGCTTTGCTAAGTTGTGGAGGGCCTTGCTAAGTTGCTGAGGCTGGCCTTGAACCTGCAATCCTCCTGTTTCAGTTTCCCAAGTACCAAGATTACAGGCATGCACCTCTGCACCCAGCTTCTCTTTCTCTTTCTCTTTTTCTCCTTCCTTCCTTCCTTCCTTCCTTCCTTCCTTCCTTCCTTCCTTCCTTCCTTCCTTCCTCCCTCTCTCCTTCCCTCCCTCCCTCCTTTTCTTTTCTTTTGTGTTTTACTGGGGATTGAACCCAGGGGAGTTCTACCTCCAAGCTACACTCCCAGCCCTATTTTATTTTTTCAAGTTTGAAGCAGGGTCACACTAAATTACAGAGGGCCTCACTAAGTTGCAGAGGCTGTCTTTGAACTTGCGATCCTCCTGTCTGAACCTTCCAAGAACTGGTATTATAGATGTGTGCAACCGCACTCGGCTCTGAGAGTCATTCTTAATTAAATATCATTACAATGCTCCCAAATGGGAAGCAGCCTAGGACAGAGGCTGTGCATACCACGTGGCAAAGGTTTACAGCGATCACCTTTAAACATTTTTCTTCTGCTAAAATTTCCTCTCTAAATGTCAGCCCCCTCTCCTCCCCCTTTCCCCCCTTCCCTGCCTCTGTATGTGTTCTCCATTACAACCTAGATTCCCTTCAATTCTCCAGACTAAGTTCTGACTCTTGCTTAGTCCACTCAAAAAGACAAAGGCTCAGTAGACGGCTGATCTTACTCAGGAGGTGTGTGTGTGTGTATGTGTGTGTTACTGGGGATTGAACCCAGGGGCATTTTACCTCCGAGCTACACCCCCAGTCTTATTTTTTATTCTTTGTTTTGAAACAGGTCTCACTAAGTTGCAGAGGGCTTCACTAAGCCGCTGAGGCTGGCCGCCAACCTGGATCCTCCAGTCTCAGGCTCCCAAATGCTGGGATTACAAGCTTGCATCACCATGCCCGGCTTTTTTTTTTTTTTTTTAAGAAAACAGTTCAAGAGCCAGGCGTGGTGGTACATACTTGTAATCCCAGTACTTGAGAGGCTGAGACCGGAGGATCCAGATTCTCAGCCAGCCTCAGCTACTTAGTGAGGCCCTCTGCAACTTAGTGAGACCCTATTTCAAAGATAAAGAAGAAAAAATAGAACTGGGGGTGTGGCTCGGAGGTAGAATGCCCCTGGGTTCCATCCCCAGTACCGAAAAAAAAAAAAAAAAAAAATTCAAGTTGGACATGGTGGCACATGCCTGTAATCCCAGTATTTGGGAGGCTGAGACAGAGACAGGAGGATCACAGGTTTGAGGTCAGCCTCAGCAACTTAGTGAGACTCTCAGTAATCTAGTGAGAAACTATATTTCAAAATAAAAAATAAAAAAGGCTGGAGTTTAGCCCAGAAGCAGAACACACCTGGGTTCAATCCCTACTACTACTACTACTATTACACACAC
The DNA here is from genome assembly GCA_004027655.1 of Graphiurus murinus. Classification (NCBI taxonomy): domain Eukaryota; kingdom Metazoa; phylum Chordata; class Mammalia; order Rodentia; family Gliridae; genus Graphiurus; species Graphiurus murinus. Next base: position 2,990 of record PVLC010034772.1, on the reverse strand, counting down.
ACACACACACACACACACACACACACACACACACACACACACCCCACTTCAATATCTATCAGTTATCTGCTAAGAGTAGAAGAGTAGCCAGGGGTTGGGGATACAGCTCAGTGGTAGAGTACTTGCCTACTATGCAAGACGCTTTGGGTTTGATCCGTACCAAACCAAAACCAAAACAACAACAACAAAAATCCTTTGAGGATAGGTATAACTATAGGGGGAAAGTAAAGGTATGAGATCTCTTGATTGGCTGATGCCAGATGCAGGCCCACATCTGGAGGGGCCTTTAGATGGCTGGTCAGAGCAAAAGCACCTGTGTTTCCGGAAGGCTTTCCACTCACTGGAACAGACCCTGATCTCGCTCACTGGAACTCTCCCACATCCCGCTTGGCACAGACTGCAGGGAACCTTTAGATGACTCCTTTCCCTACTCAAGGACCCCTGGCTTTCCTACCTTACGAGCAACCCATCAGATTTGACTTTCCCTCCTGGTTAACCTATGCAAACCCTCAGCCCGTAAGCGGACACGGGCTCTATCATTTTCTGGAGACCCCCTCTGCAGGTTTTATCTCAGTGAAGCCTCTTCTGATGCAGCGCCTACCTGTGTCCCTCGCTTCCTCTCCTCTCCCCTCCCCGACCCTTTCAGCTTCCAGGAAATGGATGCTGCCAGCAGTCACCGTGGACTTACAAGCAGATCCTTCCCCAACCAAACCTTCATATGAGACCGTTGCCCCTGCAGACACTCTGTGGCTTTGCAGAGCACCCAGGTAAGCTGGGCTCCAGATTCACAGAACCTGTGTGGTAACAAACATGGGTTGTTTATGCTGCTAAGTTTGTGGCAACATTGTTATGCAGCCAAAGATAACTAACATGGACAGGCCTGAGCGATATGCTCCATTTAATCTGCAGCCAGCATTCACATCACATTAGAGGTTTATTCTCATTTTGACTCATATCCTTGAATAGAGAGACACTGTAGTAGCTCAGAAGGTAAAAGACTATCTTCATAAATTACCACGACGATGGGCTGCTGTGAATGTTTCCAATAAATTTCAGATCTTAATTTCTTTTTCCTTGAAGAATTTTAGTTACACAGAATGGAAAAAAAAAAAAAACTGGTGGAGAATCCCAGATGTATTACCTTTTTGTTAGTGCTGGAAATGGCTTTTGCTTGGCAAAGGCAAGCAAGCAGGGAATTGTGCTCTTGCAGGCACAAAACCTTTATTTTTAAAGACTGCTTTTTTAGACCCTGCTAATGGGGAACAGAGCTGGAACTAGGTTCGAAGGGTGATCATCTTCAAACCATACCACCTCTTAACGAGAAATTTCAATTCTAAAAATACACCAGCAAGCACACCAATCGAAAGAAGAATGCCTTAATAGCTATGGAAAATCTTTATGCCCAGAGAAATTGGTCACATTAAGGCGCTGTCTTGCTTTTATCTGCAGTGAACACAAAATAGTTGATACATCAATCCATTGTTCTCTTTCAAGAGTTTTACTCTTAAGTATCAGCAAACCATGGGAGTTCAGGAAACCAATTCATCGCTCTCCCCTCATTTCCTGCTTAGAGTGTCCTGGAATCTACCAGCCAGCGTTTGCACATTTCCCTTTGTCAATTTCTAGAATTTATTTTGGTTTGTAGGTGGCTCGAGTTTTGAGGCCATGAAATAATAGATCCTTGGAGACCTCCACAGCAGAAGGGACATCTTAACGGATTTTAACCTCTTGCTTGTCTTTTGTAAGAGAACAACTCTGGAGGAGGCAGCCAGGACTCAAAGCCGAGAGCCACCGAAGAGCTTCAAAGACTTCACATTCCAAAGAGAGAAGAAAACAGGCTTTTTCTTCTATTAAGATGGAACAGAAGCTGGGGGTGTAGCTCAGAGGTAGAGCACTGCCTAGCATGCTCAAGGCTCTGGGTTCGATCTCTAACATCAAAAATAAAAACAAAGAGCCAGGCGTGGAGGCGTATGCTTGTAATCCCAGTACTTGGGAGGCTGAGACAGGAGGATTACAGGTTGGCGGCCAGACTCAGCTACTTGGTGAGGCCCTCCGCAATTTAGTGAGACCCTGTTTCAAAATAAAGAATAAAAAAATAGGGCTGGGGGTGTGTGGATCAGAGGTAGAATGCCCCTGGGTTCAATCCCTAGTAACACTAAATAAATAAATAAATAAATAAATAAATAAATAAATAAATAAATAAATAAATAAATGAAAACAAAGAAGGAAGCAAACTATTTTGCTCTCCACAACCTCACTCTATCCCTTGGGGCGGGGGTTCCTTGGGACAGGGCTGGAGCTGATCCTGTGGGAGACCTTTCTTAGCGGTGGAGGGCGCCTGCCGGAAGAAAGAACCAGAGGCATCTCGTTCCCAGGGCGGCCAGGGTGGCCACCTGCGTAGACTGCTGACCTGATGGCTCAGTGAGCTTTTTCCCTTCACCAATTATGTGCATTTATTCTTTCTGAAGAATTTTATTTTCAATATCTCAAGTTTCCTGCCTTGACTCCCTCTCTCCCAAATCCTAATGTGTGTGTGTGTGTGTGTGTGTGTGTGTGTGTGTGTGTGTGTGTGTGTGTTTTACTGAGATTGAAACCAGGGGCTTTCTACCTCTGAGCTATACCCTCCAGCCCTATTTTTTATTCTTTATTTTGAAATAGGATCTCACTAAGATGCTGAGGGCCTCACTAAGTTGCTGAGGCTGGCCACAAACCTGTGATCCTCCTGTCTCAGCCTCCCAAGTACTGGGATTACAGGTTTGCACCACCATGCCTGGCTCATGTTTTGTTTTGTTTTCGTGTGCATGTGGTGTTGAGGATTGAATCCAGGGACATTCTGCCTCTGAGCTACACTCCCAGCTCTATATAAGGTCTCGCTAAGTTGCTGAGGTTGGTCTTGAACCTTGCAATCCTCCTATCTCAGCCTCCCAAGTGCTGGGATTACAGGCATGTGCCATGCCTGGCTTTTTTTTTTTTTTTTTTTTTTTTTTTTT
>PVLC010034771.1:0-16706 GCA_004027655.1 Graphiurus murinus | reverse complement strand
TTTTTTTTTTTTTGCGGTACTGGGGATTGAACTCAGGGGCATTCTACCTCCGAGCTACACCCCCAGCCCTATTTTTTATTCTTTATTTTGAAACAGAGTCTCACTAAGTTGCGGAGTGCCTCACTAGGTAGCTGAGGCTGGCCGTGAACCCGGATCCTCTGGTCTCAGCCTCCCGAATGCTGGGATTACAAGCGTGCGCCACCACGCCCGGCATATCTAGGTTTTCTATCTGGGGGCAGAAGAGAGCTCCTTCCTACTGTTGGCCCATGGGACAAATGAGGTCCCTTCATGGAAGTGTCACTTTCTGCAGGATTCAGGATTAGTTGCTGAGGCATACCATAGCAGAAGCTCAGGGCCTTCTAGAATTGAATCCAAACTCCACTGCCTACGGGCTCTGTGACCAAAGGAAGTCACTTGACTGCTTTGGTTTCTGCATCTGTGAAGTGTGGATAAAAAATAGCGCCCTCTCCGTGAAGTCACCAGGCAGAAAATCAGTGCAGATAAAGCACTTAGCATAGGGTTGACACACAGCAAGCCCTCCGTAAATGCAAGTGATTGTTTTCATTCCTATCACTGTTCTTTGCTGGGCTCCAAGTCAGCTGATGGAAGAGGGGGTGCAAAGAATTCTTTCCCCAAAGGATCCTGAACAGCAAGGGTGAGAGCCCTGTCTGCCAGGACCTGCTCTCCCAACTCAGTCTTCCAGGTCCCAACTCCTTCACACCCCGTGCGGATCTCCCGATGGGGCTGCTGGTGACGAGGCTGGGCATGTGACAGGTGGATCCTCAGGTCCTCACAGGCTTCATCTTGCTAAAGGGTTCCCCATGCCACCCTCACCCCCAGCTCGCATTTGAATGGTGGACTGGGCCTCTCGAATCACTCACAGGGCACCCTGGAGAAGAGCAAAATGGGGTTCTGTGTCCGAAAGTTTTCCATGGAAAAACTGAGGTGCACAGCAAAGAGGCTCCTCTATGTTACTGGGCATAGTGGCGCAAGCCTATAATTCCAGTACTAGGGAGGCTAAAACAGGAATTGCAGGTTCAAGGACAGCCTCAGCAAGTAGTGAGACTTTCATCAACCCAGCAAGACTGTTTCAGAATAAAAATAAAGCCAAGCGCGGTGGCACATGCTTGTAATTCCAGTACTTGAGAGGCTGAGACTGGAGGATCTGGGTTCGCAGCCAGCCTCAGCTACTTAGTGAGGTCCTCAGCAACTTAGTGAGAACCTGTTTCAAAATAAAAAATTAAAAAATAGGACTGGGGCTGTAGCTCAGAGGTAGAATACCCCTGGGTTCAATCCCCAGTACCACAAAAATAATAATAATAATAAATAAAAATAAAATGTCTGGGGGTGTAACTCAGGGGTAGAATGCCCCTGGTACCACAATCCCCAGTACCACACACACACACATACACACACAAAAGAAGCTCCCTTACTGCCAAGTGGGGTTGGGACCCAAATTTCCTGCCTTCTAAGCCCAGGCTATTCCTCCTGTACTGTACCAAACCGGGCCTACCTCTCGCTCTTTGCTGCACCATTGTCCTCTTAGCGATGCGTCATTCCCATGGATGTCACCCATGGAGACAGCCACGTGCTGCTGCATCAGAGAAAACATCAGGCACTTCCAGTTCTCTGCAAAGAGAACAAGGTGAAGCTTGCTGACAGAGCGAGCCGGCCATGCAGTCAAGTCTGTCTTTGGTCCCGAGGCCTCAGGATTAGTCGCCTCAGCACCACCCCAGAGCCTCCCACTTCAGGCCTGGGCGGCCGGGGGCTTTCCTGGACTCACGTCCAATTGTCATCTAGGTTGTAATGGTTCCAGAGGCCTTGGCCTGGGCCACCTCCAACCCAGGAGAGAGTGGAGCTGATGCATTCATTGTCTAGCCTCATGAGCCTCCTCATCTCCTGCCACATGGCCATGGCGGCCTCATCCTGAGATATAGCTCTAGGGTTAGAGGTCAAGGGTTAAAGGTCTAAGTCAGCGTCAAATCTACACCTGTTCTCTCTCTCTTCTCAATGTTCCTAAATTCTCCAAAATTTAGTTCTCTCACCTGTTCAAAAGGCCTTCATAGCCTTTTTCCAGTACTGTAATTCCAATACTTGAGTGGCTGAGATACGAGGACCTTAGGTTCTGAGACCAGCCTCAGCAATTTGGCAAGACTCTCAGCAACTTAGTGAGACCTTGTTTCAAAATAAAAAATCAAAGCTGGGCATGGTGGCGCACGTTTGTAATCCCAGTACTTGGGAGGCTAAGACTGGAGGATCCAGGTTCGCAGCCAGCCTCAGCTGCTTAGTGAGGCCCTCTGCAACTTAGTGAGACCTTATTTCAAAATGAAGAATAAAATAGGGCTGGGGGTGTAGCTCAGAGGTAGAATGCCCCTGGGTTCAATCCTTGGCACTGCAAAAATAAAATAAAAAATAAAAAGGGCTGGGAGTGACACTCAGAGGTAGAAAGCCCTCCTGGGTTCAAACCACAATACCAAAAAAAAAAAAAAAAAACCCTCCCCCCAAAAAAGGCCTTCCTGGCACCTGCCTTGCTATGTTGCTTTGAGACTAGAACATGCATGTCAGTGTAGCTCCTGGCCTGGGCTGCCTTCCCCACTGAGAGCATCACCCTGTGACTCTGGTCACCCATGGAGACAGCCACGTGCTGCTGCATCAGAGAAAACATCAGGCACTTCCAGTTCTCTGCAAAGCTTCCCAGCGGCGCTGGCCTCCCTGCAACAAAGTCAGACTTCTCCAGGCCTCTGTCCATCTCCTCCTCCCTCTGCACCTCAGTCTCCCCACAACCCTCCCACACTCTGTCCAGCGAGTGCCCAGCTCTCCCTGCTTTCCCTCTGCCTCCTGGCCTCTTCTGTCCTCTCCTCCCAGGGACAATATTCTGCCTGTGCTGAAGGAAGTCAGTCTGAGATAGTGGACATCGTATGTATGTACATATGTATATATTTTAGTACTAAGAATTGAGCTGGGGCATTTTATCTCTGAGGTAAACACCCAGCCTTAAGTCATTTTTTATTTTGAAACAGGGTCTTGCTATGTTGGTGAGGGTCTCACTAAATTGCTAAGGCTGCAATCCTCCTGCCTCAGCTCCCAAGTCCTGGGATTATAGGCATGCGCTACCAAGCCAAGCATCGAAATCTTTAGATTTTCCTCCCTACCCACTCTGTACCCCTGCTAGCACCTCTAGGGTGCAAAGAGGGCTGAACACGGGCTCTTGGAAGGGCAAAACTGGAGTCGGGGCTGTGCATTTCAGTGCTGCACTGGGCAGTTTCTGTGGTCTGCTGTTTGACACAGTATGTCAACAGCTCCTAGGTGTGCTCCTCCAGGAGTCTGCGGTCAAGTTGAGGAAATAACCAGAAATAAACTCACATCCCGAGAGTCCGAAGCAGACATGGTTTCTGGGAGGAGCAGGAAAGATTTGAACTGTCAAAAAGAAAAAAGGGTGAGTCAGCCTTTGACTAGGTGAGCCTTCATGCAGAGGATATTCAGGTCTGCGGAGGTGCAGATAAGAAAGGACACTAAGAACTGACCGCTCTGGAGCAGGGGCAGTGAGATGCAGGCTGGAACCACACTGCCTCTGGGCTTCGGCACAGGCTGGGGGATCTGGGCTATGGCCCCAGGGTCCTGCAGAGCCATGGGAGGTTTGGGAGCATGGGAATAAACAATCAAATCTGTTACAGGATGCTAACCGCTGGCCACAAAGAAGGAGCAAGTGGGGTGGGGAGCTGGGGAGAAAGACTGCAGGGGTCCAGGCAAAGGGTACCAGAGCCCTGCCCAGAGCAAGGATGAGGGGCTGGGAGTGGAAGGCTGGTTCAAGAACTGGAAGAGACTGACAGGGACAGAGGCAGGGAGGGGAAAGGGAGACTTGGCTCTCGATGACGGCTAGATCTCCCATTGCCTCTGCCCACCCTACCTCTGTTGCCCTTGTGGTCCACTGCTGTGTCCTTTCCCAGCCCACAGGCTCCAGTCTTCCAGGCCCCCGCGCTCTTCTTGCCTCCATCCTTCCCTTGGGGACCTGGACGCCAGTCTGTGGCTTCCTCCATGCCCTACTCACTCTTTCCTGCCCTTGAAAGCACCAGGGAGTTGGGCATGGTGACTCACATCTATAATCCCAGTACTTGGGAGGCTGAGAAAGGTGGATCACAGGTTTGAGGCCAGCCTGAGCAATCTAGCAAGACCCTGTTTCAAAATTTTAAGAAAGGGGTTGGGGGTACAGCTCAGTGGTAGAGTGCTTGCCTAGCCTGCATGAGGCTGTGGGAGGGAGGGAGATTGGTTTGGGTCTTCAAAGCACAAGCTTGCAGGCTGGTGGAGCTGGCCACCAGTGCTGCCCCTCCTGCTCCCATGAGAAGCTGAGCTCACTGGACTACAGGTAAATGAAACCCACTTACCCACTTTCCAGAGGTCAGGGGTTAGAGTTCATGGGTACAGTGGGTTTCACAGTCTGAATGTCTACATCTGGATCCTGATTCTGCTACTTGCTAGTTTTGCCAGTTTGGACAAGTTAACCAACCTCCCAAATCCTCAGCTTCCCCATCTATAAAATGGGGGCAATGGTGCTGGCTACCTCATAGGGCTGCTATGAGGATTAAAGGAGGTAATAACATGTAAAGCATTTAGCACCATGCCAGGCACACAGCAAGTACTCAATAAATGTTGGCCCACCCTTCCTTCCTCCCTTCCTTCCTTCTTACAGTGCTAGGAATTAAACCCAGGGCCTTATATAGGCTAGGCAAGCACTTTACCACTGAGCTATAGCACCATCCCAGTGTCAGCTTATTTTTTTATATAACAGGTCCTGGACCAGATACTAGGGAGGCATAGATATATAGGGCAGGGTCTCTGCTTTCCCAGAACTAACAGGATATGCAAAAAAAAAAAATAGATTTCCATTTGGAGCAATAGACAAAGAAATAGAAGAGACCAAGCCACTGTCAGGGAACCCCCAGTCTGCGGCAGAACTGGTCCACAGGGTTTCAGTTTCTGCTTTTCAAAAGCATAATCTGGGCAAGGGTATAGCTCAGTGATACAGCAGCATGCTTAACATGGCTGAGGCCCTGGGTTTCATCTCCAGCACAAAACAAAACAAAACCATCATGCCTCCTCCTCCATCAGGGCACATCACACTTTGTACTGAAGGAGACTGTGCCCATGTGCGTGTCTGTCTGCCTGTGTAAGTGTGTCTGTCTGTCTGTCTCTGGGCACCTAACCCACAGACCCCACATTTGTGAAGGTAGAGACCAGGCCTGAGTGTGTACTGAGTCCTGGCACACAGCACTGTTGAACAACTAAGTGACAGCTAAGTGACCTCATGAATACACAGACAGAATGACACACAATCTAGAGACATGGTCTATTGGGGAGGACGGACCTGGGTCTGCATGTCTCCCTGACACAGAACAGGATCGTGAGCACCTCTCCAGGGCCTCGGAGAAGATCCAGGGCAGCAAGGGTGATGGAGATTCCAGGAAGTTCCTTGCTCACCCTGTTCCTCAGGCAGCAGCATCGGCGGCAGCGCCCTCCAGTCTAGGGACTGGCTGTCTTCCCCACCTGGGCAGCATGCCCTGGCAAAACACCACAAACACAACACAAATCTGTTACCAAACAAAAAAGTGAGGGCCTCTAGCCAGAAAACCACAATGCCTACCAAGGCTCCCCAGAAGCAGGCCAAGGCCTCCCCGCCCATCCTTTAGATGGTTGGCCAAAGCCAGTAGCAATGGAAGTGTCCAAATCAGCAGAGCTCTGAGCACTCGGAGCACAGAGAGCTGGCTGTGCTCCCTGCCCCCTAACGGGCTTCTCTCTAGAGGTCCAAGGGCAGCCCATGGAAGCGCTGGGCCCATCCGTGTCCTGCCAGGTGCATGACCTTGGATAGAACATTTGGCCTCTTTTTGCCTCAGCTTCCTCATCTAGAAAATGGGCACAGTCATGACCAGGCAAAGGGCTACAGTAAACTTGCACTGGAAGAACTCTGTCAAGGATAAGGGCCGTGCAAACAAGGAGCATGAACCATTTGAATAGTAGTAGTATTGTTATTAGAGCAGAAAAGCAGAGATTTAAGCCCTTGACCCCAGGATCAGGGGGCCCCAGCATGTGCTCTGAGCTGGATTTCCTGATCCAAGGTCCAACAAAGGCCTGAAGAGGAGAGGAGATGGGTATGTGTGTGCACAAGTGGGTATGTGCATCCGTGTGCCCTTTGCATGTGTGTGCCTAGGCACACGTGTGTGTTTCCATGTGCACACGTGCATGCACGTAACCTAAGTGTGCATGTGTGCTTATGGGTACATCTGCATTTGTGTGCGTGTGAGTAGGTGGGTGTGGGTATCTATGTCTGCCTGGGGTGGGGAGGGGAGGAGATGGAGAGAAGAAAAAGAGAATCAAGAAGAAAAGCACAGGGAAGAGGAGGACTGAGGTATTCGGTTACATGATCTAAATTCTAATCAAACATCATTTAAAGCGTGTTTTATTTCAGCCTCAGGAGAGCCGGTCCCTCCTGGCTGCTCACCATGGCAACGGGCCGCTCATTTCAGAAGTGTCATGCCACATTATCGTCCTGCCGCCTCACACGCTCTCGCCGCCTGACAACTTCGCTCTGCCCCTTGCGACAACCATCCCCGCTCCGCCGGTTTATTTTTGGTGTCAGCTGGGCCCCCCCTTCCCCGCCCCCTCCCCATCATCAGTGGATTAAAAGACAACCTCAGCCCTCCAGCCGGTGAGCAACACAGCCTGTTTGGTGATAAGAGATAATTTGAGAAGATATTTGCTTACATGTGTATGAACAATTTGCTGCGTTAAGACAATTCCACCCCATGTGTGAGGATGGAGAGGGGGTGGCCAGTGCTCCGGCTAACAACACCCTAAGAAAGAGGAGGGGGCTCCCCACACTTGTCAGGGCTCCTCCAGTCTCACAGGGGCCCTATGAGATTCTCATCTGGCTGCCTTCTCCAGCATCACCAAGAAACAGAACGCCTGCTGCTAACTCACTGTGTGACCTTGTGCATGTCGTTCCCCATCTCTGTGCCTCCCTTTCCTTGTCTGTCAAAAGAAGGGGTTGAAGCCAGCCGTGGTGGCACACGATTGTAATCCCAGCATTTGGGAGGGTGAGACTGAAGGATCCGGGTTCGCGGCCAGCCTCAGCTACTTAGTGAGGCACTCCGCAACTTAGTGAGACCCTGTTTCAAAATAAAGAATAAAAAGTAGGGCTAGGGCCGGGCGTGGTGATGCATGCTTGTAATCCCAGCATTCGGGAGGCTGAGACCGGAGGATCTGGGTTCGCGGTCAGCCTCAGTTACCTAGTGAGGCCCTCCGCAACTTAGTGAGACTCGGTTTCAAAATAAAGAATAAAAACTAGGGCTGGGAGTATAGCTCAGAGGTAGAATGCCTCTGAGTTCAATCCCCAGTACCGCAAAAAAAAAAAAAAAGTAGGGCTAGGAGTATAGCTCGGAGGTAGAATGCCCCTGAGTTCAATCCCCAGTACTGCAAAAAAAAAGGTGGGGGGGCTGGTCCAGGTAGAGTTGGGGATCCCTGCCAGGTGTGAGACCAGGTGAATCAAGGATTCTGAGAAAGAGAGAGGGCCCAGAAAGAGGACTGTCCCCCAGTCTTGTCACCATTGTGAAGACAGATGAAGGAAAGAGGTTAGTCTGAGGCAGCCCGTCCCAGCTCAGACACCGAGGGGGTAGGCTGGGAAAATCCCCACCCTGCCACATTTGTTAAGTCAGGTCCAGTCCTGGGAGGGAGGTTCTGGGAATCCCTTCCCTGCTCTCTGCCTGGCCTTCCCTGTCACAAGATTCAGGACCTCTCTGAAACTACCCGGTCTCCTAAATCTCGTTCACACACACACACACACACACACACACACACACACACACACACACACACACACCCCTGCTCCCGTGTATGTCTCCCAGATGCAGCCACAAAGGCAGATGCAGAAGAAGTTGGCAAGGAGGTGATCCTGAGACCCCAGGAAAGAGGACCAACCCCTCAAGCCAAGCACAGGGACAATGGGCTGAGAGGCCAGGTGGCCCCAGCCTGAACCCTCCACCTACCCTAAAGCCAAGAATAAACTAGGCCTGGTGGTGCACACCTGTAATCCCAGCACCTGCAAGCCTGAGACAGGAAGATCAAAAGCTAGAAGTCAATCTCAGCAACTTAGCGAGAGCCTGTTTCAAAGTAAAGAATAAAATAGGGTTGGGGGTGTAGCTCAGAGATAGAATGCCCCTAGGTTCTATCGCCAGTACCACAAAGATAAATAAATTAAATTAAATTAAATGGACTAGGGGTATAGCTCAGAAGTAGAATGCCCCTAAGTTCAATCTCCAGTAACCAAAAAAAAAACAAAAAAAAAGCCAAGAATATTCATCTGAGCTGCTGGCACCCAGGTGCCAGGCCCGGTGCTGAGCCCGGTCACCCAGGAGGCAGGAGAAGCTGAGCGGCGCCTCACCTCTGTAAGGCAAGGCCTCTGCCTGGTTCCTTTGGTGCCTCCAAGAGAGCTTCAGACTGGGAAAGGCGCTCTTTCTCCATTCCCTGGCCTGGGGTTGTGGGTAATCTTCAGCCAGGAGCTCACAGAACCCCTGAAACCATAAGGCCAGCTGAGAACCTAGGCCTCCACTTACCTCACCAGACCCCTCTGCCCAGACACTTAGGACACCTGTCCAGGGAGGGACATGCCTATCTCCTCTGCCATAGAGCTCCAGGGGGGCTCCCCCAGGCCTAGGCAGGCCCTCCACTCCCCCAGGACACAGACGTGGGACAGAAAGACAGGGGGCCACAGAAGAATCTCTTTAGGGTCAATGGAACCCGGATCAGATCCCAGCTCCATTACTGCTCAGCCATGGCCAGGGGCCTGGCCTCCGTGTTCTACCCATCAACTGGGGTAACAATGCGTACGTCTCAGGGTTGCCGCATGATTAGAGGTATGCCAATAAGAGGCAGCTGTTATGAGTAATGATGACCAATAGTGTTATAATAGTTATGATAATGAATAATATTATAAATAATAATGACCAAAGATGCCCCAGGTAGAGCCAGGAGGCTCTTTCCCTTCTACCTGCTGAAGGCCTGTCGATGGCAGGGACTAGAGGCTTCCCTGGCTAGAACCTTGTGCCCTGGGCCCGCTCTTCCCCCACCTCCTCCTGGCCCCGCCTTGCTCCACAGTCCTGGGGGCTGGAGAGGGACCTGCTGGGGGCTATCCTGCCATGTTTGTTATGCCCCTGCTCAGGAAATGCACACATACCCCGGTATAGTTTTCTTTTTATTTATTTATTTTTACTGGAGCTTGCACCAGGGGAGTTCTACTTCCAAGCTATACCCCAGCCCTTTTATTTATTTATTTATTTATTTATTTATTTAGTGTGTTGCTGTGGCTTGAACTCAGAGGCATTCTAACACTGAGCTACATTCCCAGTCCTATTTTATTTTTTAGTGAAACAAGGCCTCACTAACTTGCTGAGGCTGGCAGTGAACCTTCGATTCTCCTGTCTTAGCCTCCCAAGTACTGGGATTACAAGTATGTGTCACCACACCTGGCTTATTTTTTATTTTGAAACAGGGTCTTGCTAAGTTGCTGCAGCTGTTCTCAAACCTAGGATCCTCTAGTATCAGCCTCCCGAGTACTGGGATTACAGGCCTGCGCCACTACACTCAGGATAGCTCTTTCTTTTTTCCCTCTCTTTCTCAGCCGACTAACTGAATCTCTCACTAAGGAGCCTGAAGGATGCGGAGGCTCAGCCCCTGGTGGGAGGGGCAGGGGTCTCAGGGAAGGAAGCTTTGGCCCCAGGAGGAAGGGTTATCAAATCACACCCACAGTTCTGTTCTCTAAGCATAAAGAGCATGCATTATTGTCCTGACCAGGACTTCAACCACAAAAGCAGCCGAGTCTGTGACCTGCCAGGATTTTCCTCCCCAGAGAGCCAGCATCAGAGACCTAGTCCTAGGTTCTAGCCTCCTCCACCCCTTCCCAGCCCTTGACCTCAGCAGGCCCTTGATCTCCTGAGCCTCAGTTTACACAACTGAGCTCAGATGACAAGCTCAGGTGACCAGTGTGAGCATTCTGCCCGGGGAACTAGCCCAGGGCCACCACTCTTAACAGGACAGCTCCAAGTGTGCTGGCTTTCAGTTTTCACCAGGTTTGGGAAAGGGTGGGAGAGCGGGGAGGCTGGCGTGGGGGCGCCCTGAAGCAGCTCCCGCAGCCCTGCCCCCACCCCCCCTGCCAGCCCGGGCCTTGGGGGAAGGGGCCGCCGCCTCCGCTCACCTCCTGACGGTGAAATGTGGCCATTTACCTTCACGCTCCAGTGCCGGCACCTAAATCACTGTCTCCGCGCCCGTGCTCAAGGTTGCTCCCCAGCCGGCCGCCAACAAAGCGTCAATGTGGGGACTCCGGGGGACCGAGCCTGGCTGGTGGCCTACAGGCAGGAGCTGGCTGGCCTCCGCCCAGCTCAGCCTCGACTCCCCGCCCTGCTTTTGCCTTCTGTGTCTTTTTATTTATTGTTGTTGTCGTCCCATGGTCATATCTAAGGGAGCAGGCGACCCAGGACCCAAGCCTGGTGTTCGAGTTTCTGTCCCAGGAGGAGGTTCTAAGGGTGGCTGCTTCAGGAAGGAGCTCATTACGCCACTTTAAACCTGGGTCCCTCAGCCTAGCTCTGGGCCTGCAGTACATCCTGCCTGGACATTTTTAATCCAGTAACTCCCTTGTGACTGCCACTCAAGCACAAGGTCAACACGGAACCCATCCCTGAGACCGTTTTGGCATTTCTTCATTAGCCTGCCCCTCCCCAGGCCTCCTTTACCTTTCCGGATCCTTCTCTTTGTTCTCCCTCAGGATGCCCACTTGTCAGTTTTCTGTCCAGAGGAAAGAGAAAGGAGAGGTGGGGATACAGGAGAGACCCAGGCTCTGGTCCCACAGGCCCCTGGGGGCCACTTGGGAGAAGGGGGAGCTGGACAGAGGCTGTAGGTGCTAGGAGCCAGGTCCCTGACTACGAGGCCTCAGTCCTGCCCTGCCCTGGGTGCTCCCCCTGCCAGCCAGAGGGTGAGCCCAGAGGGGAGGGGACACACTGGAGGAGGCCCAGCCCCTCCGCCTGGCACAGCCTCTCAGTGTCCTTTCCTCTGAGCCTTATTTCTACATCCTCTAGGTGGATCAGTCTCCCCATTAACTGAGACCTCTCCCCCAATAGAAGTGTGTCTTCCTCCTCAGACCGAGGACCCTTGGGGGCCAAGATTATATCCCTCCCTTCAGATTAGGGCCCCAGGGGAAAGGCTCCCTCCTCAGACTAGGAGCTCTCCCAGAATGGGGCTTACTTACATATTTCTTTTTTTTGTTTTGTTTTTGTTTTTGTTTTTTTGTACCGGCGATTGAGCTATACCCCCAACTCTATTCTTTTTTTTTTTTTTTAAACAGGGTCTCCCTAAGTTGATAAGAGTCTCACTACTTGCTAAGGCTGTCCTGGAACCTGTGATCCTCAGATTACAAGCGTGTACCACACCATACCTGGCTGGTCTTACCTCTTTCTCTTCAGACTGGGGATCCTCCCACCCTGGGCCAAGGGCTTGTCCCTCCCTCCCAGACCAGGACCCCCCAGGACCCCCCTGCTGACCACACCTGACCTACCAGTGTTCACAAGCCCCAAGGGCCTGCCCCACCTCACCCCATGTCAGCCACTGTGGTTCTAGGAGCACAGCTCTATCCTCTTCATGTCGTATCCCTGTGACCTTGAACAAGTCACAGGACCTCTACAGAGAAGACTCAACCTCCTGAAGCTCCAAGCGACACAGTATTGGGTAGAAAGGCCTAATCCAGGGCCTGGTATATAGTAGGTGTTCAATAAATGCTGATCTTGTTCCCTTCCCCCCATAAGACTGAGAAGTATATTCCAAGCCTCCTCTTCCAAGTTGGGCCAAGCAGAGGGGAACCAGATTTGTAAAGGAGTACCCACAAAACACACACACACACACACACACGCACACATGCATTTCCAGGAAGCAACTGGGTAGTGGCCTCCTTCGTTAGGGGACGGGGCCGTGGCAAGGAGTTAAATGTATTAAGCAATTTACAATTAATATAGAAGTCATTCCAGAGATAGCTACTAGAAAGAGTACAACAGGGCAATTAACCCACTAATACACTAGGCTATTACATCGCTATGTCTCTTATTTTAGCCCGAGGTGATTTGAAACGCATTGGATTAGAGGATATTATAGGAGATAGCATGAAAAATAGCTTAATGTAATGAGCCATCCCGTGATGTCTGCTATTAAAGATGATTTGCAGTTGAAAACTACAACATACAGTAGTTCAGCTATTTGAGGACCGAGGGGGTGGGGGCCGGGGCGGTGCTGTTAACCCTTCCCTCCTTCCAGCCGCCCTGCCTCCACAGGCCCTCCACCACCCCCATGCCAAGATTATCAAGTGCATCTTATTAGGCAACAATGGCTTCATTGGGAGATTGGAGATTGGGGCCTGAGGTTGATAAAGAACCAATAATCTGCTAATAACCTTTAAAAAATAGATTCCCCCAGGGAGCTGTACTAATGGGCTGAGGCTGAGGAGAGAGGTTGATTGGCAACTGGGCGGCCAGGTGGAAGAGGGTGTGGGATCAGGGCTGGGGAGGCTTCTTGCAGAGGGGAGGTCAGCAAGCCCCAGTTCCCCCGAGGGAACATGCAGCAAGGTGCGAGGGTTGTGGACTGCTGCTTAAAGGTACGCCTAGGTGTGAATGTAAAGATGACATCATATAAAACTGATTTTTTTTTGGTACCAAGGATCGGACCCAAGGGCATTCTACTTCTGAGCTACACCCCCAGCTCTTTTTATTTTTAATTTTTGAAACAGGTTCTCACTAAATTCTGAGGGTCTCATTAAGTTACTGAGGCTGGCTTCAAACCTGTGATCCTCCTATCTCAGCCTCCCAAGTATTGGTATTAAAGCATTCACCAGCCGGGCGTGGTGGCACACACTTGTAATCCCAGCATTCGGGAGGCCGAGTCCGGAGGATCCAGGTTCGCGGCCAGCTTCAGCTACCTAGTGAGGCACTCCGCAACCTAGTGAGACCCGGTTTCAAAATAAAGAATAAAAAATAGGCCTGGGGGTATAGCTCAGAGGTAGGATGCCCCTGAGTTCAGTTCCCAGTACCGCAAAAAAAAAAAAAGCATTCACCATCGTGCCCTGCTAAAACTGAAATTTTTTTCCCCCATTTAGCCTTTGTATGGTCATCACAGATTTTAAAGGATATTTCACATACACCAGTCCTCTGGACTTTACAGGCACCAGAGAAGTAGGCAGTACTATACCTTCATTGTACAATAAGGTGTCTGAGCTCAGAGAAGGCAAGTAACTTACCCAAGGTTAATGCAGCCAGTTACGTAATAAAACAGGAATCAAAGAGAGCTTTTAGACTTCAAAGCCAGAGCTTCATGCTGTGTGCCAGCTTTGACTACGTGCTACATAAGGCGTCTTTACCTACCTCAGGACCCAGAGATCTTCATTTTCTCCCAGAGGTTCTGTTGTTTTACATTTTACATGTAGTCCAGGGTCCATTTTGCCTTCATTTCTGTCTATGATGTTCACTTCTTTCCAATTGGGTTATGAGTGCATTTGCATGTCCACACGTTCAGATAAATGTGTATAGAGTAGACAGACATGGTGGTGCATGCTTGTAATCCCAGTACTTGAGAGGCTGAGACAGGAGGATCGCAGGTTCATGGTCAACCTCAGCAACTTAGCAAGACTCTGTTTCAGAATAAAAAATAAAATAGGGCTGGGAGTGTAGTTCAGAGATAGAATGCCCCTGAGTTCAACCCCCAGTACCAAATTAACAAATAAAATGTGAATGGAGTAGAGTGTGCGTGTGCACGCGTGAACACACACACACTGGCTGCCAAATCTCTGCACAGGTGCAAGCTGTCCAAGAGAGACACATGCAGAGTTGGGGCGTGGCTCAGCACCCAGGCTTTGTGGGGGAGAGGGGTCCTCTGTGTCAGGAGCTTACCCAGAGCAGCTTGTGAGCGTGTGCTTGTTTTGGTGGGTGTTCATCCCTGTGCATGCGTGCTGGTGTCTGTGTCTGAGTGTGGGTGTATCAGGCTGTGTGTACACTCACAGTGTGCATGTCTGGGCATATCTGTTGGTGGATACGCTGTCCAATACAGCTGCATATCCGAGTGTGCACATGTTACATGTGTGTGTGCGCAGTCAGCGTGTGCAGTACTACGCATCTGTGTCCATGTCTGCATTGGCCCCTCACTGTGCCCATGTGTCACCGTGCACACCTCCCCTGGTGCCGCCACCCCTAACAGCTGCCGGGCCAGCCGGGAGCAGCCCCCGCGCCCCCCCTTGCTACTGTCTTTTATCATCATTTGCTGCAAAAGGGAGCCCAGGAGGACGGTGATAAATAAGGGCCACTTAAAATACGAGACGACCACTCTGACTTTGGGGAATATTTCTTCTGTGGAGCAGCTGGTGCCGACTCTGTCCTTGTGAAAAGGGGTCCCAGGGGCCGAAGCCCCTGCCCGCCTTCTCCAGGCTCCCTGGCCTCTTCCCACCCAACCCTGCCAGCCCAGGTATTGGAGGGCCTAGGTATCTGGGGAAAGAGAAGCGGGAGACCCACCCAGACCAGCAGGGCAGGGTGACCCTCAGTTTGCATTTTTGTGCTTTGTGGAAGATTAGGTATCATGGGGAAGAGACTAAAAGAGAATGGGGCTTCAACTTTGAGGGATTTCCTTCTTTTTTTTTTTTTTTTTTTTGGTAGTAGCGATTGAACCCAGGGACATTCTACCTCCCAACTCTACCCCCAGCCCTTATTTATTTATTTGTTTATTTATTTTATTTTATTGCAGTACTGGGGATTGAACTCAGGGACATTCTACCTCCAAGCTACACCCCCAGCCCTATTTTTTATTCCTTATTTTGAAACAGGGTCTCACTAAGTTGCGGAGGGCCTCACTAGGTAGCTGAAGCTGGCCGAGAACCCGGATCCTCCAGTCTCAGCCTCTGAAATGCTGGGATTACAAGTGTGCACCACCACGCCTGGCTCCTTTTTATTTATTTATTTATTTATTTATTTATTTATTTATTTATTTATTTATTTATTTTCGGTATTGGGGATTGAACTCAGGGGCATTCTACCTCTGAGCTATACCCCCAGCCCTATTTTTTATTCTTTATTTTGAAACAGGATCTCACTAAGTTGAAGAAGGCCTAACTAGGTAGCTGAGGCTGGCCACGAACCCGGATCTTCTGGTCTCAGCCTCCCAAATGCTAGGATTACAAGCAGGCACCACTATGCCTGGCTCCTTTTTATTTTTTTATTTTGACTGTTATGTTGTTTTTGGTACAGGGAGTTGAACCCAATAGCATTTGACTTCCCAACTACAGCTCCAGCCCTTTTTCTTTTTTTTTTTTAAATTTATTTATTTTTTTTGCGGTACTGGAGACTGAACTCAGAGGCATTCTACCTCCGAGTTATACCCCCATCCCTATTTTTTATTCTTTATTTTGAAACCGGGTCTCACTAAGTTGCAGAGTGTCTCACTAGGTAGCTGAGGCTGGCCGCAAACCTGGATCCTCCGGTCTCAGCCTCCCAAATGCTGGGATTACAAGTGTGCGCCACCACACCCGGCAGCCCTTTTTCTTTTTTATTTTGAAACAGGGTCTTGCTAAGTTGCTGAGGGTCTCGCTAAGTTTCTGAACCTGTAATCTTCCTGTCTCAGTCTCCCAAGTACTGGGATTGCAGGCGTGTGCCACTGCACCTGACTGGTGGATTTCCTTCCACCTCAGTCCAGGTGATGGAGAAGTGGGAGCCCCAGAGAGCTAAAACACATGGAGACACACATAGATTCACACCAACCAGTCACACAATTTTGAGCTCCTGTTATGTGCCAAGCCCTAAGAGAAAGACACAGAAACACAGACCCCCTGTCAAGATAACAATGCACACAGGTTAGTTGCTACATAAAGACATGCAAAGACTTGTAACGGTGAGTGCTAGGAAGAGGAAGACAAAGAAATTGGAGAGGAGGATAAGGGGGGGAAATATAAAAATGACAATGTGGAGTCCAGTGTGGTATCACACGCTTGTAGTCCCAGTACTTGGAAGACTGAGACAGGAGGATCACAGGTTCGAGGATAGCCTCAGCAACTTAGTAAGACCCCGTTTCAAAATTTAAGAAAAGAATAAAATAGGACTAGGGGTATAGCTCAGAGGTAGAATGTCCCTGGGCTCAATCCTCAGTACTATAAAACAAAAGAGCTGGAGATGTAGCTCAGTGATAGAGCATGTGCTAGGCATGTGCAAGGCCTTGGGCTTGATCCCCAGTACCTCCCCTAGCCCTCAAAAAACCTATATTCAGTACCACCAAGAAATAACAACAAATAAACATGCCAACGTGAAGTGGCTCCTACGTGGAAGGAAAGAGGAGACGGGGTGGAGGATCCTACATGGATGTGCGGGTTGTTCACTATACAAAGAAGCATTGCGGCTGACAGTCAACCTTTGCTCTACTGGCCAAGCCATGCCCTCCTATGAGGTTCTGCCCATCAGGAGGAAGGACGCCTCCTAGTGTTCACAAAAGGCACCACCAAACAGCCACGTGCCCCACAGGACCAGGGCTGCTCAGGACTCACCTTTCTGGATTCTCACAAAAGTGTCTTAGGAGCCAGCCAGGCCACAGGGGCAAGGGCTCTTCAACTGTATCTGTAAGACATATTTCTTAAGAAAAGAAGAAGGAGGAAG
>PVLC010034770.1:0-16696 GCA_004027655.1 Graphiurus murinus | reverse complement strand
GCTGAGAAACTGCACACCTAGTATCACCGGGCTAGGGAGATATACAATTTATATGTCAGGGCCCCTAAGAAGGAGAGTTGCTTGTAAATACCTCAGTTCTGTGTTAGGAATAGAGATAAACCAAGAAATAGAACAGCCCCACAAAACCTAGAATCCACTTTATAGTTCTCACAGTTCTAGAGTGGATTCGACCAACCTGGTTCTATCTAATTGCCTCTCAAAAGAGAAAGCAAACTCTTTCTAGAAGTAAATAAAGGCATCCTAAATCTCAAATTCATTTATTTATTTGTTTGTGTGTTGATTTTTTTATTGTGATGCTGGGGATTGAACCCAGCAGTGTTCTAACTATGATCTACACCCCTGGTCCAGCCCTATTTTATTGTTTGCTTTAAAATAAATAGGGTCTTGCTATGTTGCTGAGAGCCTCACTAAATTGCTGAGGCTATTTTCGAACACACAATCCTCCCTTCTCAGCCTCCCAAGTATTGGGATGACAGGGATGCACCATCAAATTCTTTTTATAACTTTGTACACACAGCATTCATTATTACTTAAAAATTATTAGGAATGCTAATAAACAAGTTCCAACAAACACAAGCTAAGAGAAAAAAGTAGACAATGGTATTGGACCTATACACAGGAGGTCTGGGTGTCAGAATCATTGCACATGGATCTTAAAATAATTGTAATGTATATGATCAAGAAAAATAAATAAATATGGAGAATTTCAGTGGAAAATTATAATCTGTAAACAAAATCAGCAAACATACATTCTTCTGAAATCGGATAATCAAATTACTGGAATTAAGAATGCAATAGACAAGTTTACCAGCTGAAAAAGAGCTGAAGGAAGGACGAGTCAGAGGATGGGTCCGTAGAAAATCCACACACTGAAGCACCGCAAGAAAAGAAGATGGAGACTGTAGGAAAGACCTGTGAGATACACAGAACACGGTGAGAAGGTCTAGCGCATGTATAATTGGAGTCCCGAAAGCAAGGTGAGAGAAACTGAGGGGAAAAGCCGTATCTGAAAAGTGGGCTGCAGTTTCCTGGAGCTGGTGAAAGCCATCCAGCCAAACTCCAGGAATACCTATGTGCTCCAAGCAGCATGAATTACATGGAAATCACACCTGGACACTGCCGAAAACCAGTGGGAAAAAGTCTCAAGCGAGACAAAATACAGGCAATGCTTTCCGTAGTAAGACACATTACTTACTTCTTTAGCAGTGAGCGATGTCTGTCTAAAGACACTCTTATAAATGCTTAGTGAACGGACAAATAAGTCCTTAGAATCCCTGGAAAATCCGAGGCAACTTGACAGAGGCGTCTGGTACTGAATCCTGACCCAGTGTTGGGCTCCTAGGACTTTTCTGATTCACCCGGGGATGATACAAAAAGGCAGAGTGCTTCCTTAGTTCTTACAGATGAGTGATAAGCAACTCCACAAACCTGCAGTTCTACAGACAGTGGAGGGCAACTTGCAGGAACGGGCCAGGCGGCTTCTTAAAACTTATTAAAATTGGTACATTTCTAGAGTTCACTGAGATGACATGCTACTAAAAAGTCTGACTGCCATCCAAAGACGGAAGGTAATTACTGCCTTGGAAACCAAGCATATCTTTGGAATGCTAACAAAATTTCTGGAAGGGCTCCTTAACATCAGTCTGTCATGTGCTAAATTGATTGCA
The DNA here is from genome assembly GCA_004027655.1 of Graphiurus murinus. Classification (NCBI taxonomy): domain Eukaryota; kingdom Metazoa; phylum Chordata; class Mammalia; order Rodentia; family Gliridae; genus Graphiurus; species Graphiurus murinus. Next base: position 15,008 of record PVLC010034770.1, on the reverse strand, counting down.
TTTTTTTACATTTAATTTTTCTTTATTTAAAAAACAAATCAAAGTAATACATATGTTACCGGGTAATAATTTCTATCTCAGTCCTTGCTTCTTTGGGAGAAAAAAAAAAATTCAAGCAGAAAGCACAGATCGGGGAATAGAAGAGCTTTAGTTGTGCGTAGGGTCCTTGTTTAGCCCATCTGCTCACCTACAGCTAAGCACCTAAAGCATGTGTAGCGTTGAATGCCAAATGGCTCTTCAAAGTCTTAGCCCCAAGTGTGTGCCCGCCTCTGTTGCTTTTAACCTAATCCCACCTCCCCAGAGGTTGCAGTATCAGCAACATTGGCTATTTTTCTGGTATTTTTAATATTTTAAAATATTTCTATATACACTACACTTGCACTTAAGTTGGTATTTTTTCCAATTGAGACATCATGTATTAATTTCTTATCATAGAAGTTTAAGATGAAACCATCTTCATAGCATTTCATCTTACAGATCATCACTCCAGCTTCCCCAAATAGTTATACTGTATTTTCTGGTGTAATCAGCATGTAGTCCTTACATTATTTTGACTGTATAAATATTTGTTATAGGTAAGTCATGGGATCTAATTTTGTATTTTAAAACTTTTGGCAGTTAGTAGCTGCCCTTTAGAAGTTTAGCTTCAGCCGGGCATGGTGGCGCACGCTTGTAATCCCAGCATTCGTGAGGCTGAGACCGGAGGATCCGGGTTCACAGACAGCCTCAGCTACCTAGTGAGGCACTCTGTAACTTAGTGAGACTCGGTTTCAAAATAAAGAATAAAAAATAGAGGTGGGGGTGTATCTCAGAGGTAGAATGCCCCTAAGTTCAATCCCCAGTACCGCAATAAATAAATAAATAAATAAAATAAAATAAAATAAAAGTTTAGCTTCTCTGTGCCTATTACTAATGTAGTCTGGACCTCCCTTACAGAACTGAAAATGCCTTTCTATAAGATCAGATACATCAGGTAATCCACTAGTTCTGTTTCTTGGAAGCAGCTTTCTTTGAACTCTCCAAACTTCTGTTCCAATTTATACTAGGGCTCTCAGGCTGACCCCCTGTTCTGTACCATCCTGGGTACTGCATTCCCAAGTTTCTTGGATCCCCCATCTTCCTGTTTCTTAGTTTAGTCCTGAATTTTCATAGAGAAGGGAATTTTTTGTATGTCTATGTGTTTATTCTTCAATTATTAATTAATTAATGTCACAGTGCTAGATATTGACCCAGGGCCTTGTGCATGCTAGGTATGTGCTCTCTCACTAAGCTACAACCCCCTATCCCTATTTTTGATTTTTAACTTTCATCCCTGATCGGCAGTTAGGCCGGATATAAATTATATATATAAATTACCCATATATATGGGTAATTTATATATTATAATGTTATATGTTATATATAATATTATATATTATAATTATAATCATATATATATATATATATATATATATATATATATATATATATATTTATATATATATACTGGAGATTGAGGGGCATTCTACCTTGGAGCTATACCCCAAGCCCTATATATTTGTTATTTTGAAAATAGGGTTTCACTAAGTTGCTGAGGCTGGTCTTAAACTTGCAATCCTCCTGTCTCAGCCTCCCAAGTATTAGGATTACATGAGCTACCTACTATGCCAGGCTACATGGTTAAAACTTTTAAAGATAGAAAAAAGCATGTAGTGAAAAAAAAAAAACAAAACTTTCTTCTCACTCCTATTTTCTTGCCAATAAAGAATGCTAATATTCCCTGAGTAGGAACTTGTCTTGGGCTGGGGGTGTAGCTCAGTGGTAGGCTGCATGCTTAACATGAACAAGGTTTGGGGTTCAATCCCCATAATCTTCAAAAAGAAAAAAAATCGTATGGGTTTCTTGTATATGCATGCCAACAAATACCATATTGTGCTCTTACCATATTATCAAAGAATGTACATCCTCTGATGTTTTTTTACACGACACTTACAATATCTGCCAAACTGACAGGTGAAAGAGTGTATCCTAGTAAACTGAACGTGCGTTTTTAATACTGGGGCAAAGGGGCTGAATATGATAGCATAGCTCTACACCATTTCTATTCCTGGTTTTGAGCTGCTCATGAATATTATTTGCCCATTTTCTCTTGTAGTGTCATTGGTTTGTAGTAACATTTTGTGTTTTAGAGAAATGGGTCCTTTGTGATCTGATTAGCAGATTTTTTTTCCTTGATTTTACTTACGCTAGTTTTTGCTAAGTAGAAAAGTTTAATTTCATGTAATCAAAATTATCAACATTTTATTTTAGGAATTCTACATTTTTGGGGGAGTGGAGTGGTTCAAAAGGCTTTCTCCTATTGTTAAAGCAATACTCCCATTATTTTTTTTTCTTACCGCCTTTTCTTTGTTGATTTGTTATCCTGATATGTACTTAAGATATGGATCTAACTTAATTTTTCTAAGTAGGCATTCAGTTGTTTTAAATTTGTGTGCATATAAATGGTCTCAAAATACATAAATCAAATATTATTAAAATACAAAGAGAACTAAACAGGCACACAATCTTGGGCAGAGATTTTTAACACATTTCTATCAACAATCGAGAGGTCAAAACTTTAAAATGATTTAAATGGATACATTCCTATAAGGTCTGACATAGAGAAAAAGGAAGAAGACAGAAATAATCAATGTTAAGAATTTTTTAAAGGCCTATAACTATAGATTCCATGGCTGCTAAAAAGATAATAAGAAGATATTGTGAATAAATTTGCCAATAAAGAGATAAATTCAATAAATTGAATTTACCAGAATAGCCACCAAAAGAAATTGAGAGCATGCATAGTCCTATAACTGTTTAAGAAATTGGATATTTAATAAAAGATTTTTCCACAGAAGATGTTCGTGTGTGTGTGTGTGTGTGTGTGTGTGTGTGTGTGTGTGTGTAACCCAGGGGCAGTCTACCTCTGAGCTACACCTCCAGCCCTATGTTATCCTTTTATTTTAAAACAGGGTCTCCTTAAGTTGCAGAGGGCCTCACTACGTTGCTGAGGCTGGCTACGAACCTGTGATCCTCCTGTCTCAGCCTCCCAAGTAGTGGAATTACAAGCCTGTGCCACCACATCTGGCTCACAGAAGATATCAGAATAACTCTTAAAAAACAAAGAACACCAATCTTCTAATACTCTTCCTGAGTATTAGAAAAAAGGTAAACACTTTATAACCACCGTGCCCTTGATATCAGCAGCAACAAAGACATAATAAAAAAAGTAAGTCTGTCTCCCTTATGAACGCCAAAACCCTAAACAAACATTGTCAGCAAAGCAATTTCTGCAATGTATAAAAAGGTTAGCGTCATGACTGAGTTGAGTTTCTTTCATCAATACAAGGTAGACATAACATTAAAATGTCAATATAATTTGATATGTTAGTTGGGTGTATTCTTAGGAGTGGAATTGGCAAATTCTAAGGTACAGGTACGCATAGTGGTGCATGCCTTTAATTCTAGTACTTGGGAGGCTGAGACAGGATGGTGGCAAGTTCAAGACCAGCCTCAGCAACTTAGCAAGACTCTCAACAACCTAACAAGACCTTGTTTTCAAAATAAAAAATAAAATAGGGCTGGGGTGTAGCTCAGAGGTAGAATGCCCCTGGTTTTAATCCCTAATGCCAAAAAAAAAAAAAAAAAGAAAGAAAAAAGAAAAAGAAAAAGAGATTTTTTAAAATGTATGCAGTGTATGCATTAACTTGCACTCCCTTCGGGAATGTGTGAAAGTTCCCATCCCTGCACACCCTCTCTTCACTTGGTATTTTCTCTTTTTAATTTTAGACATTCTGGAAGTTATGGTATCATATTATAGCATATTACAGTTTAAATTGCTATCTCCTAATTATTAACAAGACTGAGTACATTTCCATATGCTCTCTAAACATGTGAGTGTCCCATTTGGTGACGTGCTATTTGTGCTTTCTTATTATTTCTTCTACTTTGTCTTCTAGCAGGATTATCCGTTCAATGTCTCCCACTTCGTTGGTGTCATGCGTGCATGGTCTATGTACTCTTCTGGCATGCATCCTACTTAATAATGGAAAGGTGTGTATGATAAACACATTTTTTATTCCCTTGCATGTATCTCATTACAATTAACTTCACATATGCAACTAAAATTAAAAAAAAAAAAAACCCTACGGATACTTATCCTTACGATGTGCGCTACTCTGGTGTATTCTCTTCTTTCTCCTCTTGTAGTCCATCTTCTGCCCTTGAACATTGCTGGCCACAAACCAACAAACTAATTAAATGACTCGCAGTCTAAAGAACAGGAAACCAAGTCTCTACCAAGCTCTAGGTCGGGATCAGAGGCGGCTTTCCCCACAGAGGACTTCCCCGGGTCAGCACCGTTGGGGGCTCTGGGCTGTGGTTCTGTTGGGGCTGAGTCCAGTCCAGTGCAGGGCGCCGCAGTGACCCTGACTCGCTACCAGCAGCCCCTCCAGTGTGACAAAGGGAACGTCTATGGACCTTGAGAAGCCCTTCTTTCGATAGTCTTTGACTTTCTAAGCTAGGCCACGTCTTCCTTGAGAGTCCTCAAGCGAGCATTTCTCCACCTCGGGATTGCCCGCCTGTTCTGTGTGAGAAGTAGGCTAGCCGGCTGCCTCTTGAACACGGCCCCCGGTGGTTCCGAGGCAGGTGCTCTAAAGCGCCCTGCCCTAGGAGGACTGGGCTTTGGTGTGCAAAACCTCCTCGGGGCTCTCAGAATGTTCCAGATGCACTAGGTTTCAGAGCACAGGTCAACGTATTGGGAAGACAATAAATATTTACTAGGTGAGAAAGCACATAAAACACCTTACAGGGCTTTATGGAGCAAATCTAGTACAAACACCAGCGAAATCCCAGCAGGGAGCCTATTCTTAGTGTCATTGCTCTGGGACCTGTGCTTAGCTGCTGGAGTGACGGGGGCGGGGGTGGAGGTTTGGGGACCTGTGGAAACCGGGTCTGGCCCTTCTGAGTCCACGATCCCCCTGCAGTTCCCACAGAAGAAGGAGACAGGCTCCCCAAGAAGACGCCGCCGTGGCGCTGCCAATGACTTCATGCCTGACGGAGAAGCGGAAAGGCCTCCACATCCTTCAGTGTCTTTTCTTCCCAGTTAATTGTTCTTCCTAAATTGAATGATCTATTTTTGGAACTGAAAGAGATGCAGCGTAGAAAGGAGCTGGCAAAGCCCAAGGCAGGGAAGGAGGGAGACAGAAGGGACGCAGGAAGAAGGGCCTTGCACACGTCTGTCTTCCTGGGAACACACATGCCAGGTGAGGGGGACACACTCCTGTTCCTGGGAGGACGAGGGGAGACGTCAGGGTCAGGGTATTTTGCTTAGAAAACAATGAACATGTAAAATGAAAAAAAAAAAGTATAAATTCTGGAAATGGTTGTGACCAGGAGGCCCAGGTCCTGCATCTCTGAACACAAGATGAGAAAGCCCGCTTCTTTACCCCATTTCTTCATGCAAGTTCATTTGAAGAGCGCCATGGCATGGTCCTGAAAATGTGGGGTTCTCATGCGTGCAGCTTCGAGACTAGCAGGACCTCTCGTGTGCTTTGCCTGCGTGCCCACCTGATGGAGCATACGTGCACACAGGTGAGTGGTCCCAGTGAGCTCAGACTGTAAGTAACGTCCACCTTAGCCAGAGCCATTAGCTGCTCCCCAAAACGTGCTTGAAAGGAGCCAGCAAATGCCGTACAAGCCACCCGTGTGGAAACAGTGCTGCGTTGGCTCTGCGAGCTCCTCTGATCCCCCTCATTCCGAACATCTTGCTCAAAGCCTCGGAGCCTGCCTCTGCTAGCCATTTCTGCTGCTCCTCTCCTCCAGGTATCACCAAAGCAGTTACATTTTTAGAAAGAGTCGCTTTTGTGCTTTTAAACACTCAGCGCAACTACAAAGCAGAACACACATCATTTTCTTCAAAACACAAACAGTTCGGCCGCGAAAGAGACTGTATCAAAGACAGCCGGCTCCACTTTAAGATACACCTTACAGCTGAGACCTTTCAAACTCATAAGATCTCGTGTTCTGTTCCCCTATTGCTGGATAGTTTAACACCACATGCAGCGTGCTCCGGAAAGGCTTTGGCTACGGGAAGGAGAGGCTTCACACGCCGGTGCCCGCAGCCTTTTCCCTGCACGAGGGGTCGGGAGAGGCGCTCTCTGGCCGGCATGGGTCCCCCTCTCCTGCCCTTTCACTCCTGTGTCAGTAGACAGCGTGCCCAGATCCCTCGGTGTGTCTGAGCCTTCGACTCTGTGCATTCCATCAGAAGATCCCCACACCAGGGTGGTGGAGAATGGGTCCTTGGGGAAGCAGAAAGGACAGGTCCTGAAAGACAGCGGACAACCAGACAGGCTGTGCAGACCCCGGACACCAGGTTATAGCACAACAGTGGTGAGATTGGAGGATGATGACTTTGCAAATGATCAAACAAACGTAACAAAAAATCCTAGAGGGTTTCTATCAAACTCAAACTCTGGTAAATGGAGTTAGAACCCTCCTGTGGGCTTTGCAGAGAGGACGCCCCTGTGCAAACGCCGGTTCCATCTGGATTTGTGCAACTTTGGGGGAACTGAGTGACCTTGAGCCAAGGACTTTACCTCTGTGTGGTCACACACCTGTAAAACTGGTGGACCATGCCGCCAGGGCCACTGGGAGCCTGAGAGGTTTCACGCGGCTGTGTGTGAAAACACGAAGCGTAGCCAGGCGTGGTGGCGCAGGCTTGTAATCCCAGCATTCGGGAGGCTGAGACCGGAGGATCTGGGTTCGAGGCTAGCCTCAGCTACCTAATGAGGCTTTCCACAACTTAGTGAGACCTTGTTTCAAAATAAAGAATAAAAAATAGGGCTGGAGGTATAGCTCGGAGGTAGAACACCCCTGAGTTCAATCCCCAGTACCGCAAAAAAAAAAAAAAAGAAAACACGAAGCGTAGCGGCTGTCTGGTAAGTGCAGAGTGCGAAGGCAGAAGCCGTAGTATAGTTGTCGTTAGAATTAGCATTATTTCTTTCATTTCCAAGGTCACTGATGGTGTTGCAGTGGACTGGATTCCAGCCAGCTCTGGGGAGGAATGAGCGTTCGGAGGCCTTGGCCCTAGTGGGCACACGGGTACCCAGACAGTGTGGTTCTTGAGCAACCTCTCTAGGTTTTATATTTTCAGAAAGGTACTAGGAGTGTGGTTATAAAGATATCTGTCTGGATTGTAAGATCGAATATATATTCCTTTTAGAACTGCTCAGCAACGTTCCATTTTGAGCTGTTTCTTTCCAAGGAGTCTTGTGGGAGCCAGCGGTAGGAGCATTTGCAGTTCCTTGGATGTCGGTCAGGGGGTGTGGCATCAGTATTTGCTCTTGTTACACCTGTGACCGTGCTCTTGTCCCAGGAATTCAGCAATGTTTCTGACACTGAGGTTGTCAAACCCCGTCAGCTGAGTGACCTGCTGCACCCTGTTCTCCTGGGTCTATGCTGGTAATAGTACCTTCATCTCCATATCTGGCTGGGACATGCCTGCTTCTTATTCTTATTTTCAAATGCACTGTCCGTTAGGCCATTCTCCTCTAGGCTTTGATAAGCTATACGAACACTGGAGTCCTAAGTTATTTTCTAACTCTGTCACTAATGGCTATGTGAACTTGAGCCCATTACCTAAACTCATTGGAACTCAAATTTTGTCTGGATGGTACTAGATTGTGCTAGGTGAACCCTGAGTAATTCCTCTGGCCCAAAGCAACATATCATATGATCTTTCTTAAATTTTAAAGATTCCAGTCATCTTTGAAATTTTCCTTTCTCCTACCTTCCAAATCCATTTCGATTCTGTCTTGCGCACCTGACCCCAGAGCTTCCCGCCTGCCTTCTCTGACCTGCCCTCCTACCTGACACAGGCCTGTTTCCCCACTGTGTGTTGGACTGGTGTGTGCACCTGGCAGGCCGGGGCTGTTGAGTGGCTCCCAGACCTTCCTCCTGCTTCCCGGTCATTTCTCCTCTTAGTGCATTTTATTTCTCACTAATGGAGCTCTCCACATTTGCCCTTAATTTTTATTCTCCTACTATGTCCAAACCCTTCTCTTCTTTCAAGGCTGATTCAGGAAATAGTCTATTCTCCAACCTTAGCTTCTGACCATCGTCTCTTATAAAGCTGACGGTTTATGATAATAAACATTACCAGCACACCTTTCTCTTAAATGTTGAACTTATAAAGAATTTGGGTTGTTTTACCAGGATGGCTGGTGTCTATGGAAATTAAAGCTCTTATATCTGAGTTTTCTACTCAAGAAAGACTATTTCTACATGCACACAATAGTTGGGGCAAGCTGGCAGTCTCTTTCTTTGCAAGGCAGGTAGCTTAAAGCTTGCTGTGTGGGACACAGCTCTTTCACACCATGGAGATTCAGCCACGGTCTCCTCCTCAACACGACCCACCCGACAAGTTCCAAATGCATTTCACAGGTGCATCCATTGCATGATTCCACCAGGCCCACAAACCCATAGGCAGCAAACTAGAGAATAACTCTCAGCGTGTCTTCCTCAAATAATCTACGGATTCTGTGTGGTGATGCCACTTGAGCATCTCAGCTGTAGCTCAAGAGCCCACTTACTTCTGCTCTGACCCAGAGATTGGATTCCTAAAAGTAATTTAGGTGGAGTCAAAATCCAATTAGCTCAGCAATTCCATGAACCATAACATCGTTTTAGCCGATGATTTGAGTGTTAGAAAACTCAAACCACTGCTTTCTCTCTATAATAGGGGGAAGAGAGAGAGAGAGAGAGAAGAGGAGGTAAGAGGAAAAAGAGTCCTCCCCAGCAGTCGTTCTTCCAGGTACGAGACAGAATATTGAATAAGACAGCTGGAGACTGATATGGTCTTTAAGCTGTCACATGATTTCTAGGTGTCTTTTTCCCTTTCTCTGCACGGGGAGAATGGTAATAGATAACATGCCCGTGTGTCTTTGGTGAGCTTTAATGAGTCTCCATTCTGCAAAATGAGGAGAGCATGCACTTTGTTAAAAAAATTATGCTGTTGTCTAATATTATGATGTATTTTTAGGACCAAAATATTGTTCTATTATTCTGTTTTCTTGCATAATTTATGTCAATCATATCTTGAAATAGTAATCCATTTAGAAATGTGTCTTGCAACATTTGAATCCAGGTCCTTGTTTATATATATACATTACTTGTGCATATGTGAATAAATACAAGTATGTGTCATACAATGAAGGCAACGATCTTTGTAGGATGGTTGAGTTTCCCCAACACATTTATAAAGAATTGTATTCCATGTGTCTGGAATAATATAAAATGTATTTGGTGTGGTCCACCTCTATTAAAATTCCTGGACAATAGAGTTGAGCTTCCAGGTTGCTGAATGCATTGTGGAGGTGCTGGGACGTGGCCCACCAGTGAGGGCATGTAAGCCTACGGCTCTTCAGCTCCATCCCTCAACTCTCGAATCTCTTCCACCTGGCTGTTTATCAGCATCCTTTATGATAATGTGACATCATGGTCAATGCCCTGAGTTTGGGAGTCATTCTAGAAAATTAATCAGACCCAAGGAAGAGTGGGGAGAGATCCTGATTTATAGACAGTCTATCAGAAGTATAGACGACAACCTATTGTTTTCAATTGCCATCTGAAGTGGGGGGGCAGTCTTGTGGGACCAAGACTGTGACCTGTGGGATCCGACCTTATCTCCAGGTAGGCAGGTTCAAAATTGAATTGAATCATGGGAGACTCAGCTGTCTTCACTGGAGAATGCCTGTAATGTTGGAGAAGATCCCCCATATATCTGGTCACCAGTGTCCTGTGAGCATGTGATTACACCACAAAATAAACCGTGTTTTTATCTCACAAGCGTGTTTCTCATTACACTCAAAGTTGTTCTAACAGCACAATGCTGAGTGAACATTAAAGCAAACAAAATAAAAACGAAAACACTAGTCCAGTTGGGCGTGGTGGTGCATACCTGTAATTCCAGTATTTGGGAAACTGACACAGGAGGATTGCAAATTTGCAGCTAGCTTCAGCAACTTAGTGAGACTCTAAGCAACCTAGTAAGACCCTGTTTAAAAAAAAATTTAAAAGGGCTGGGATGTAGCTTGGATTTAGAATGCTCCTGGGTTCAATCCCTAGTACCAACCAACCAACCAACAAACAACAAAACAAAAACAAAAATAAACTAGCTTGATGTCCACTGCTATTCTTTTTTATTTTTTATTTTTTGCGGTACTGGGGATTGAACTCAGGGGCATTCTACCTCCGAGCTACACCCCCAGCCCTATTTTTTTATTCTTTATTTTGAAACCGAGTCTCACTAAGTTTCGGAGTGCCTCACTAGGTAGCTGAGGCTGGCCGCGAACCCGGATCCTCTGTTCTCAGCCTCCCGAATGCTGGGATTACAAGCGTGCGCCACCACGCCCAGCTCTCCACTGCTATTCTGAAACAGAAGCAGAGGTGGTATTTATTAGCAGTACATTTATTTATTTATTTATTTATTTATTTATTTATTTATTTATTATTTATTTATTTATTTATTTATTTTTGGTGCTTAGGATTGAACCCAGGGACATTCTACCTCTGAGCTACAGCCCCAATCCTTTTTGTTTTTATTTTGAAACAGGGCTTCGCTGAGTTGCTGAGTGTCTTGTTAAGTTGCTGAGGCTGGCCTTGAACCTGTAATCCTTCTGTCTCGGCCTCCCAAGTACTGAGATTACAGGCGTGGGCCACCACTACTCTCTGCTCAGTACTTTTTTTTTTTAATCTGCCAAAATATCCACTTAGGAACAAAATGGTTTTTTTTTAAATTATATGTTTTCTTTAGTTCTATATTCCTTGTTTTTGTTTGTCTTTTTGAAAACCACAATGATTTTAGAGGGCTATTTTACTTTTTCAGCACTTGATTTTGAATTTTCTTTTTCTGTGAAAATCAAAGCACATTGAATTTTTTTTCATGGTAATTTTTTTTTGCTAGTCTGAATATGACAGAATTTTGGCATAATGTAGTCATATTTAGATACTTTAAGAGAAATGATTCTAAATAATCTTTCAATTAGGTGAATCTTAAGAACAAGAATTTAATTTTGCAATAAATTATGCAGTAAAAGGGAAGTAATGCCTTGGGGGGGGGGGAGGTGCTTCCGCATTAGCACAGGAGGGAGAGTCCGCAGCACTGGGGATGGCGGGTCCTGGGACGCCCTTGCTTTTCATTTGAGAACCTGCTTCCCTTCCCGAGACCCACTTGAGACTCCGAAGGGGAAAATGTAAAGTGAATTTCTATTTCACAGAACTTTCAGATGTTCTCATAATTAGAGTGACATGACCTTAGTTGCAGTGTGTCTTTGAGGGGCGGGGTCTGCATTGCATAGTTAGATAGAGAAACTAGGATTAAATTACATTTGTCTAGCAGGTGTGTGTCAGCAGCCGGCTTTTCTTATCTCGCTAGCTTCTCAAGAGCATCCTAAGAAGTAGACACAAGTTCTCATTCTACTCACCAGCCCGGGGCCTGCCCTTCCCAGCCCTGCTCAGCTAGCGCACCTGTGACTGCTCCCTGCACCCCAGAATCCCAGGCCAGTCCTGCCCCCGCAGAGCATCTCCAAGGGGCCTTCCTCCCGTGACATCATTTCTTTCATGCACGGTGGTCCAGGTTGCCTGACTCTGCGCTGCCTCTGGTCTGCGTGAAGACCGCCCTGCCGCTTGTCCCCGAGAGTGGCTCTGTCCCCAGTTCTTCACCCTGCTTCTCCTGGGCCTTGTCGAGCTGCTCAGACACATCGGTAAGGGATGAGGGAGGAGCCCTACGCTTTGCAGTCTGCACACACTGCAGGCACTCCCAAAGAAAAGTTGTAGAAACAAACGCATTGCTTTTCCTGCCACTCCCCACTCTACTCCTTGTGGTCACCTGTAGAAATCGTACTGTCCACCCTGTCCCCCAAGCCACTTTCTCAAATAACTTGCCGTGTGTGTGTGTGTGTGTGTGTGTGTGTGTGTGTGTGTATATATGTGTGTGTGTTGCTGGGGATTGAATCCAGGGACATTCTGCCTTGAGCTACACACCCAAACCCATTTATTTATTTATTTTTTATTTTGAAACAGGGTCTCACTAAGTTGCTGAGGGCCTCGCTAAGTTGCTGAGGCTGGCCATGAACCTGTGATCTTCCCGTCTCAGCCTCCCAGGAGCTGGGATTGCAGGTGTGTGCCTCCACGCTCGGCCCACCTGCTCTTCGCAGCCGTATTACTGACAAAGTGCGTTTTATCTCTGAAGTGTCTCATACCCAGATGCTAGAAGTGACTCCTGAACCCACCTCACCTGTTCTACTTCCCGATGTACCTCTTCCCCACAGAGCGGCCAGTGTGATCCTTCTGGAACCCAGCTCTGACTTCCGTGTGGGCTGTAGGACTGAGTAAGGTACGATGTGTCTCCCAACCCACTCGCAGCGTGTGCCCCTCCTCCTCCCAGCTGCAGGCGCCATGCCCGTGCCTTGACCTGCTCCCTGGAACCCCGTGCCTGTGGGAGGCTGTGCTGCCCCTCTGGCCAGGAACACGCTGGTCAAACACTGCCCGTCTTTCTGGACCCTTGCATCCCCTCCCCTGGGTTCCACTTCCTCTCAAGGAGACACAGCAAATTGCTTTCCTCTCTGCTCCCCTAGAAGGCTTATTCGTACCCCATGCACCGTCGTTATTATATTCATGATGCCTTGTGGTAATTAGATATTTATGTGCCTCGCATCTCGATATGGATTGGCAGCTCCTTGTGTTCGGGACTCTGCTTCATTGTTTTTTCCTCACCGTATGCAGGGCCCGCTAGCTCCTTGTTTAATTCATGAGTAAATGGTTAAGCCGCTCACAAGAGTGATTTTATCCCATCACACCTGACAAGCAGAGGTGTCGAGCATGACACTGTAGGTATTCGTTAAACTCACTGCCATGCAAGCACAACCCTGGTGCGCTTTCATTTGCGCCGAACCGATGAATGCTTCAAGACAGAACTATTCTTATTACTCTCCTGCAAGAGTTAAATATTTTTATTCTATTAAAAGATGGGACACAGGGTTTATTTAATGAAGCTGCTTCCCTCTTGCATTTCTAAACTGAAATATAATTTCCCTTTAAGGTCAAATGAACTGCTGGAGAAGAACGCCCATGATATAGGAATCCCCTCGTGTAGGTGCGGGCGGCACGGAGGGTGCTGAGCCGCGGTGTTTGCCAGGGGTTGGGGGAGCACAGCCGCTGAAAGCCAGGGTTCGGGAAGCTGCCGCCAACTGAAGACGGATCAGACTGGAGGTGAAGCAACCAGGAACCATGATGTGATTCAACAGGAAAGAGGCTCCTACAAATAAATAACTTGCCGGGGATTCGAAAGAGCAAACTAAAGCCAGGCGTGGTGGCACACACTTGTAATCCCAGTACTTGGGAGAATGAGATCGGAGTATCCGGGTTCTCGCCCAGCCTCAGCTAGTTAGTGAGGCTCTCTGCAATTTAGTGAGACCCTGTTTCAAAATAAAGAATAAAAAATAGGACTGGGGGTGTAGCTTGGAGATCGAATGCCCCTGGGTTCAATCCCCAGTACCACAAAAAAATAAAAAAATAAAGAGCAAAGTACGTCTACACACGTTTGTTTCTGTGTTCTTATTTCCAAGCTTCACTGTTTTTTTTTTTTTTTTTTTTGTGGTACTGGGGATTGAACTCAGGGGCATTCTACCTCCGAGCTACACCCCCAGCCCTATTTTTTATCTTTTATTTTGAAACCGGGTTTCACTAAGTTGTGGACGGCCTCACTAGGTAGCTGAGGCTGGCCTCGAACCCAGATCCTCTGGTCTTAGTCTCCCGAATACTGGGATTACAAGCGTGTGCCACCACGCCCGGCCCAAGCTTCACTGTTTTTACAGTGAAGAAACATAGATTATCAAAACTGGCCCTGGTTCTGTCTGGTCTGCCCGTGTTTGTGGAATGTGTGTGTCTTCCCCGGGAGTCCTCTGGCAGGAAAGTGTGGGGACACCTGGAGCGCCCGGTTCTCCACCAGAGAACGCTAGCTGTCTCTAGTCTATAAAGGAGGTTTCTGCGTCTAGGCTTGCTTGAAAAACGTAGAGTTTTTAAAACCCAAATCTCCTGCTTATGTCTGACTATTTTTTTTTTTTTTTTGTGGTACTGGGGATTGAACTCAGGGGCATTCTACCTCTGAGCTACACCCCCAGCTCTATTTTTTATTCTTTATTTTGAAACCGAGTCTCACTAAGTTGCGGAGTGCCTCACTAGGTAGCTGAGGCTGGCCGAGAACCCGGATCCTCCGGTCTCAGCCTCCCGAATGCTGGGATTACAAGCGTGCGCCACCACACCCGGCTGACTATTGTTTTTAAAGATGAGACAGAGGAGGCCTCGAAGTTCTCAGTACACTACCATCAAGCTGGCCGGCTGCTCCGGTTGCCCTTGGAATTGCAGCTGTTATTTTATTTATTTATTTGTTATTTATTTATTTATTTATTATTTATTTATTTTTGTGGTACTGGGGATTGAACCCTCAGAGATATACTCCTAGCCCTATTTTTTTGTTTTTAATTTTATTTGGACACAGAGTCTCACTAAGTTGCAGAGCATCTCTCTAAGTTGTTGAGGCTGGCCTCTAACCTGTGATCCTCCTGCCTCAGCCTCCCAACACTGGGATTACAGGCATGGGTCACCATGGCCAGCTGCTGCGGTTATTGGCTCCCCTTGAGCGGGGATGGGAAGCCAAGGCAGGGAGAGGTGATGTCGGAGTGAAGGATGGAGCGCCAGGGGTTGCCACAAGGACTTTTGCATTTGCAGAATGAGGAAAGGAAGCAGTGGGCTGCCCTCCCACCCCCTCGCTCCTTCTAGAACGCAGCTCTTAGGCCATAGCAGCGTTTCCTTACAGGGTACGCTTAGTGTGCAGAGAAGACTCAAAGAGCCACTACAAGCTGGCTTTAAAAGAGATCGGGTTTTCCTGGAGGAGGAGTCTGTCCCCTCGATGGTGAAATTATTCTATCTCT
>PVLC010034769.1:0-16715 GCA_004027655.1 Graphiurus murinus | reverse complement strand
CTACCCTCCAGCTCTCCAGGCCTCCAGCCAGGGAGGCCTGTGATGGACAAGATGTCTTGCTCCTTGCTGGGCGGCCTGTGGAAACTCAGGCTGGCTGAATGGCTCACCTGAGTCAGGCCTCTCAGAGGGACTGATCTGTGCCACTGCCTGAGAAAGGAGAAAAAGTCACTGTGAAAATACTCAACTCCTTGCATGATGTGGTCTAGGAACTGAGAAGCAATCAAGTGACCACCTAAGCTGCTCCAGGGTCTACACCCCACCACTTCCTCGACTCCCACCACAGTCTGCTTCACAGGACTTCTTTATGCTGCTGTGGATGTGTCTCAGCAGAGTGAAGACAGACTGACAACTCCTAATGTGTCTGTTGGTCCTTCTGAACATGGTAGCCAGTTAACCTCAGCGTGTGAAGGTGTTTTCATCAGCTTTTCCATTACAGTGATCAAAATATCTGACATGAACAACAGAGAGGAGGAAAAGGTTATTTGGCTCACCATTTCAGAAGCTCAGTCCATAGTCAGCCAAACTCCAAGGCAAACATCATGGCAGCACAACATTGCAGAGGAAAGCTACACTCAATGGCAGCAGGAAGCAGAGAGACAGTGATGACCAGGGACAGACACAGTTCCCAAGGACTATACACCACCAGTAGCCTACATCCTCCAGCAACTTCCCACCTGCCTAAGTTACTGACCAGCAAATCCATTCAAATTACTAATCCTTCAGTGGATTTATCCACTGATGAGATTACAGCTCTGATTCTGTTATATTGCCTCTGAATTTTGTTGCATTGGAGACATGCTTTCAACATGTGAGTCTTTGAGGGACGACATTCTAAAGCAAACTATAACAGAAGGTCACACATGGGGTCTGCTTTTAGACCCTGCAGGCAACTCAGAGTCATATCTCTTTCACCTCTTAGAAGTACCATGAATCTTTTGTTGCTACAAGGGGACATCACTGAGTCACTGAAGTCACTTTTTCTCTTAGAATTTTTTTTTTTTTTTTTTTTTTGCGGTACTGGGGATTGAACTCAGGGGCATTCTACCTCCGAGCTATACCTCCAGCCCTATTTTTTATTATTATTATTATTCTTTATTTTGAAACAGGGTCTCACTAAGTTGCGGAGTGCCTCACTAAGTAGCTGAGGCTGGCCACGAACCTGGATCCTCCTGTCTCAGCCTCCCAAATGCTGGGATTACAAGCGTGTGCCACCACGCCCGGCTTCTCTTAGAATTTTTGATCCATATCCAATATTACATCATTATCAGCTGCTCAAACTGAAACATTCCAAACTCAAATTCTATGCAAGAAGAATGCAAAACAGCAGAATATCTCTGATCATCTTTCAAGAACATCAATTTTAGTATAAATTCATGAGAAACAGAAGCTTATTATCATTTCAGGGTTAGGGAGCAGTGTTCCAGGAAGAATCTTTGATGTTTCTCCCAGGTGAGAACAGGGTGGGGGGGGGCGGGGGCACCTCATGTCCAGGTGGCTCCTGATGGTCTGTGACTGGAATTCACCTGGAGAACACACAGCTTGTGAGTCTTCTGCTTGCAGCTGTTTAGTTCAGGGCTAGCTGGTGTCTACATAAGATCACATCCAGGGAGCTAATAGATATAACAGCATTACTTGAGCATCACACTGTGTATAGGTTAATTTAACATTCTACTGTGAACCATCAATGTATACAGATAAGGTTTGTCAATTGAAAAAGACATTTTAAAAAGCATATGTAAAGAGGCTGGGATGTCCTATCCACTTGGTTTAGAGTCTCTATTGTCCACTGTCATTTTAACTACTTCCATTTTGGAATAATCCAGGACCTGTCTGCCCTTCTTTCATTGATGCCGCTTTGTTATGGAAGTTATGTTTTGTCTTTGGGGGTGCCGTGCAGCAACACTTGGCAATCCTCCTAGTGACCACTTGGAGCCCTGTCTGCTGTCACCATGGGGTGTCCCAGTGGAGAGGGAGTCTTCATCTGGTGATGAGCCCTGGCAGGATGTGCTGCTCTCTGTGTCCTCCACACTGCTGCTTGTGCAGGTGCTGGAGGAGGGGCCACCGGGAAGGGATGTGCAGGTCGGTCTTCAGGCGGAGGTGGGATGGTGGGCAGGCTGGCTCTTCTGCCACCCTCCAGCCTGACTGACTGTCCTTCTTAGGCAGATGATACTCAGAGACCAGGAAGTGGAAGGGGCCAAGGGCATGCTCACTGGCTCTTCTCATTGAGGGGAGATTTATAAAGGATGAACAAGGCTTAGTGTTCAATGGTATGATTCTTATTTTAATGTGTGGCCTGACCTCTGTGTTATCTGGTTCTGGAGCATAAGATATGCAGCCATCACCCCGTCAAATCTCCTTTCTGCCAAAGGCACCCAGGTATCATACTAACCTTAGCCTAGGTCAACTACCACCCTCATTACTGTGGGGTTTGGGAGGTTGGGGTGAATATTCCTCAGTCTGGCTCAGCCACCGATGCCCCATGATTTGTTCTACTGTGGGCCTCTGCATGGGGTGCTTACTGAGTAAATGACTTGATGACACGTCACCGTTTGGCTGAAAGGTGGGATGGAATGTCATACCTTACATTCAGGAACTTGTGCTGCTTTGCAGAAATGGTTCCTTCAAATGGGCACCCTCAGTGACCGTATAATATAGAGTGACATGCAGGCTCAGACGTCCACTGTTGGGTCATCATTTTCTTCCTGCCGGAGAAGTTCTGGGGCAAAATATGTGAATGTAGCACAAATTGCATTCAGTTTCTGCCTAGCCCTGCACCTGCAGCTCATCCGGAAGTCACAAAGCTTGACATTTCTTTCAGCATCCAGCACGATGTTGTGCAGCTTCAGGTCTCTGTGCACAATGCCTTTCTCGTGATAGTACCACACAGTGCTGGAGAGCTGCTTGAAGACTCTACAGTCCTCCTCCTCTTGCATGCCTCTGGCCCTTGGGATACGCTGTGGGAGCCATCCTCCTGTGTGTGCTCCATCACCAGGTAGAAATGCTCAAAAGTCTTGATAACCTGAAATTGCTGCACTACATCGTCCTTCTCATGACAGTAACACACAGCACAGGAGATCTGCATGAAGACTGTGCAGGCTCCTTCTCCTGCACACCACTGGCCCTTGGGATGTACTATAGAAGCTATCACCCTGTGTGTGCTCTTTCACCAGGTAGAAATGCTCCAAGGTCTTGATAACCTGAAATTGCTGCACCACATTGCCCTTCTTGTGACAATAACACACAGTACAGGAGATCTGGCTGAAGACTCTGCAGGCTCCTCCTCCTGCATGCCACTGGCCCTTGGTATGTGCTACAGGAGCCATCCCCCACTCCTGCGCTGCATCACCAGGTAGAAATGCTCCAAGGTCTCAGTAATCTGAAACCACTGGACTACACTGGGTGCTGCACCGTATGCATTCTATCCAGTTCAGATATATGAAAGGAAGGTCTGTGCTATCTTTGGCAGGAATTTCATGGACATCTATGTCCCAGTGAGTAGATGGAAGGCCTGTTTGGCCTAGTCAAAGGTGCTGTGGCTGATGTCCCCCAGGACCCGATAGTGTTCTGTAAAGTTTTCCTCTTAGCAGGATCTGAATTAGACGTTCTGCCACCCTTGCCTCTCCTCACTACTCCCGCAAGACATCATAAACTGCCACGCCAACTAACGATGATGGCTAATGAGTAAATAAAAGGAAAAATAGGGAAGATAATGGGGAAAAAAGGAAACAGAACAGAGGTCAAAATCAAAGGAAAAAACTGAAAAGTAAACACATACATGAAATTCCAAATATTAAGACCAAATGTGAAAGCTCAAAACCACCAAAAGAGCCACTATCTGTTGAGCCTGACAGGTTACCAAGCAATAGCTCCTGGTGATTCAGGACAAAAACCTAGCTGCCGCCAGGGTCTTGTGTAGGGGTTGCTTGAAATTCTGAGGTCAGAGCAGGAAATGGCTGGGTCATGGCTGGGCTTAACCCATAATGGCTGGCGAACATTTTGGCCTCCAGGACCTTTCCACATGAGAAAAGACTCCCACAGTTGGGGAGTGGCTCACTGGAATGACTGGGTGAATGTTCCTCCCTCTGGCTCAGCCATGGATGCCCGGTGATTTGTTCTTCCGTGGGCCTCTGCGTGGGGTCCTTGCTGAGCAACCGGCTGATGAGGGGCCACAGTTTGGCTTCAGTGGGTTACAGGGACTGGTATTTACTTGTTTAGTATTAAAAGTTGTAGGAAGCTCCAATAGCCTCTGTTTTGAGTCTAAAAGTCTGTAACAAACTTTGGGTTTTTAAAGACCTCATATCGACACTCAAGTGACGCAATTCCCTTCTTCCTTCCGCTCACAATGATCAGTGTCAAAACGATCATGACACTCACTCATGTCATGATGTAATAGCATAATGCTCTCTTCCCCAAGTCCACCACAGACCACGTTATTCAGATCTATGGAGCTGAAAGGAAGGGAACTTTCATCATAATTTCCTACATGGTCATCATATTTCTCGCCAGAGAAATCCTGGAATCCTTAAAACAGTGAGATAATGTAAGTTGATATTTTCAAAGTGGAATCGTATGTCCAGCAATATCTCCTTCCCATGAAAGGGGGAAATGGAGGCATTCCCAGATGCCTTGGTCCCTCCATGCTATTGTAACAAAATTCCTTAGGCTGGCAAATTTATTAACAATAGAAATTTATTTCTCACAGTTCTGGAGCCTAGCAAATCCAAAGACAAGGATATCGAAGATTCAATGTGGAAAGGGAGCTGTTTTTCTCTTTCCACTCTTTTGGAAGGAGTGGGTGGATTAATTTCGCTGTATCAGGCCTTTTTAATTTTAATTTTTCTGTACTGGGGATTGAACCCAAGGCATCATATATACTAGGCAAGTGCTGAGCCATATCTCCAGACCTTTTGTTTCACATTGAAACAGAGCATCACTAAGTAGCCCAGGCTGGCCTCAAACTTGAAGTCAGGACTCCTTATCTTAGCACCCCAAGTAGCAGAGATGACAATCTGTGCCACCATGCCTGGCTTAATGAATGCACCCTTTTTTGCTGTGTGTGGTGCTGGGGTTTGAATTAGGGCATTGGGCATCACTTTGACTTCTTGCCTGTGCAGTAAAAGGACTACTCAGAACCTGGCTTTCCAAAGAAGCTTCTTTTTTTTTTTTTGCGGTACTGGGGATTGAACTCAGGGCGTTCTACCTCCGAGCTATACCCCCAGCCCTATTTTTTATTCTTTATTTTGAAACCGAGTCTCACTAAGTTCCAGAGTGCCTCACTTAGGTAGCTGAGGCTGGCCTCGAACCCGGATCCTCCGGTCTCAGCCTCCCGAATGCTGGGATTACAAGCGTGCCACCACGCCCGGCTCCCAAAGAAGCTTCTGATGGGACCTCCCAGCTCTACTCTGGGTAGTGCACTTCCCCTGCACTGGTGCTCTAGTTTTCACTTTCTTGATATTGCATTATTCTGTGCTTTGGACTGGTATTATTAATGCTAACTCAGGTGCAGGAAAATTCCCCAGCATGTGCTGTTTTAATATTACTGATTTCATTCATTGATTGAGATTTTCTTGAGTCTGATTATTCTCTCTTATACTTTTGTGTATGTGTGTCAGGGGGTACTGGGGATTGAACCCAGGGACATTTTACCTCCTAGTTACACCCCTAATCCTTTTAATTTTGTTTTGAAAACCTAGGGTCTCCCTAGGTTGCTCAGAGTCTAGGTAGGTTGCTGAGGCTGTCCTCAAACCTGCAATCTTGTTTCAGCCTCCCAAGTACTGGGCTTACAAGCTTGTTCCATGATACCTGGCTCATCTTCTACTTTTTATTGTGTGAGAGTGGCTTCATTTTTCTCCCATGGATCAGAAACTATTCAAGGCATTTTTTAGCATAGTCCACAGGATCTGCTAACAATACCACTGTTTGCTAGAAGAAGAAACTGATACTATTTCCAGTCCTGATATTCCAGGTTTGAGGAAGATTTCTTTCCCCTCTATTTCTTCTCCCCCCTTCTCTAGCTGCAGGGCTTCTTTTAGGCCATTCACCTGCCTCTCTCTGTTTGCTGAAGCTGCTGTGTAAACTATGATTGGAAGGTAAGAATGGGTTTCCTCTTAGCCACCTCTTGAAACTAAGAAAAAAAAAAAAGATATGACTTTTAAATCCAAGCCACAAACTCTGGCACTTAAGGAGAGGTTGCCATCATTTTTAAATAATTGGAGTTATTTTAAGGCATAGGACTTAACAAAAAAGAAAGCTGTTTTTTATTTGTTTGTTTTGTTTTGTTTTTACATCGATTGGTCCCAGTGTAAATTAGAGAATGGAGATTTGTTCTCTGAGAAGGAAAAGGGACAGGGATATGACTGTTTGCCCCCCCCAAAGGATAAATAATTGTGATGCTTGATGCAGATCTGCCTCATGGCATCAAGTGACCAGCTGAACCAATTGATTCAGTGTCAGCCATGATGGATGAACGCTGCTCCCACCATATCTACCTGTACAGCTTCCATGTTTGTTCCTGTATTCTGTAATTGTTACTCACTGTGTCACATGACAGACACCTGTGACACGTGTTTTGGTATCACACAGTTCTAAAATGATTGTTTCCTGTCTATTTTTTGTATGTCTGTAGACATGAATGTATTATCTGTTTATCTGTGTTTTTTTTCCTACATAGTATCAAAATTGGCTTGTAGATAAATGATTGCTCATAAATGTAAAACAATGTCAACAAAAAATAAATCCAAATTTTTTAGTTGACTCCAATAAATCTGTAGCACTGAAATTCATTTGAATTTACTGTTAATATAAAAGATTATATTAGATTTTTTTAAACATAGTTTTCCAGGTTATTAGCTAATTGGGATTGTATGTGTTTCTATTTGATGTTTAAACTACAATATCTATTGTTTTCAAATCTTTCTTTGACAAAATAATTTTAAAATGCTAATTCTGCTTATTTGATATCTTGCTTTTGATGAGTAATATAAAATAGCTATTAAAATGGTTAAATTGGGCAAGTATAAATGGGATAAATACTCAAAAATGTATATGATTTCAACATCTGAGTTTTTAATGAATAAGATAAAATACTAATACATCAATAGTTAAATATAAATTCAGGTATCCTTGGATTCTTAAAGTCAACAAAAGGACAAATACTTGGGTCTAGCAAATGTGTTTTCATAGGCCGGGCGTGGTGGCGCATGCTTGTAATCCCAGCATTTGGGAGGCTGAGACCGGAGGATCCGGGTTCTCGGCCAGCCTCAGCTACCTAGTGAGGCACTCCACAACTTAGTGAGACTCGGTTTCAAAATAAAGAATAAAAAATAGGGCTGGGGGTATAGCTCGGAGGTAGAATGCCCCTGAGTTTAATCCCCAGTACCACAAAAAAAAAAAAAAAAAAAAAAATGTGTTTTCATATATTTAAGAAGTAAAGATCACTTTCCCTTGGGATTTTGCTAAACATAATATATATACACATAATAGTATTTAAGGGTTTCTAAGGTCAAAATTTAATACCCTGATAGAAACCAGAGTCTAATTCTTTACATTTATTACTTTTTAATTTTTAATTAATTAATTAATTTACTAATTATTTGTGGTACTGGGGATTGAACCCAGGGGCATTCTACCTCCGAGCTACACCCCCAGCCCTATTTTTTGCTCTTTATTTTGAAACCAAGTCTCACTAATTTGCGGAGTGCCTCACTAGGTAGCTGAGGCTGGCCGCGAACCCGAATCCTCCAGTCTCAGCCTCCCGAATGCTGGGATTACAAGAGTGCGCCACCACGCCCAGCTTTTATTCTTTATTTTGAAACAGGGTCTCACTAAATTGCGGAGGGCCTCACTAAGGAGCTGAGGCTGGCCACGAACCTGTGATCCTCCTGTCTCAGCCTCCCAAGTACTGGGATTACAACATGCACCACCACACCCGGCAATTCTTTACATTTAAAACAATAAGATTTTCTGCTCAAAGTAACAAAACTGACTTAAAGAATGAAAGTTTTTTGTTTTATGAAGATAATCTCTTTTGATTGTTCTCTTTGTTTTGCCTTTGATTACTTATGAAGGCTGAGACCTATCAGAGTCAGGGTTTAGTTAAGTGTCTATTTTACAGTCTTTGAAATGACCACTTTATATCTCAAGCTAAAAAACAGTTATATACTATAGTAATTTTGGATTACTCTAGGATATTTGACACCATATGTATCTTTAAGTAGAGATGTATATACAACAAACTGCTAAATATGCTTTTTCCTGAGCTATATCTGAATGTTACATAAAAGTTTATAAAGTTAAAGATATATAGGGCCGGGCGTAGTGGCGCACGCTTGTAATCCCAGCATTCGGGAGGCTGAGATCGGAGGATCCGGGTTCGCGGCCAGCCTCAGCTACCTAGTGAGGCAATCCGCAACTTAGTGAGACTCGGTTTCAAAATAAAGAATAAAAAATAGGGCTGGCGGTATAGCTCGGAGGTAGAATGCCTCTGAGTTCAAACCCCAGTACCACAAAAAAAAAAAAAAAAAAAAAAAAAGATATATAGATTTAATGCATGCAGGTGGCCAATGGGTACTCTCTTTTATAGGGGATGGACTATATCTGAACCTTGGACATGAACAACGATCAATGGGATTTTTAAAGATTGTTACATATTTAGTACCATTCATAATGGAAAAACATTGCCATTAAAAACCTGGTTTAAATCTTTTTGCTTTGATTAAATAAATGCCATGTTATATAAACAAGATACAATTGTACATCAGATAAGTCTTTTCTGGCTATTGACACTGTTTCCTAGACTTATAGAGGGTGTAAAGTGATTCTTGATTTTTTAAAAACAAAGCTGCTAATCCACATAGACCTGTGACTATACTTGCTTACTGAGCCATAGATTCTGGAGTTTACTACAAAAGGAGCTAAGTTAATATATGTAGGACTGTTGTGTGGCTAAAGAAAATGTACAGCTAATTCTAAATTTGGAAAATGTTACTTGTAGGGACAATCAATCCATTGGGATGGTGTGTTAGCAGGACACTGGGTTTCAAAGATAAAAGAAAAAAATGGCTGGGATGTAGCTCAGTAGTAGAATACATGGCTAACATGCACTTTCCCCAGGTTATATATTCAGTATAACCTGTTTATAATATATATATATATGCATACACACACACACACACACACACACACACACGAGAGAGAGAGAGAACACAATGAAAGACAGGGTAAATCTTATGTTACCTACATAAGTGCAGTAGATAGTCACTGTCCACATGGTAAAATGAGCTTGTCCATTTAAAACCCTTTGCAGCTACATAGCTATATGAAGGCAAATTTTGTACTTTCTATTTAGCACCTAAACATGTTAAATATGATATCCCATTGAAAACCTTGGCAATTACTATTGAATTGATGTAAAGAAATTTCTAGACAACGTTGATGTTCTTTAAATGCACCACATAATCTGCACACATGCATTTTTACAGTAAAGATAATATGACACATGAAGAAATGTGAAAATGACCAACCTCAGAAATGCATGATCATCCAAAGCAACTCTACAAAGAAAAAATTGGGTGAATTACCTGGAAAACAATTCAACATACTCACTTTAACAGAGCAATGTAATCTGGGCTTGGTGGCACATACCTGTGATCCCAATATTTGGGCAGCTTAGAAGAAAAGCAAGTTTGTGGCCAGCCTCAGCACACTAGCAAGGTCCTCCCCAACTTTAGTGAGACCCTGCTTCAAAATAAAAAATAAAAGGGCTGGGGGTGTAGCTTTGAGGTAGAATGCCCCTGAGTCAATCCTCAGGACTGAGGCAGGCAGAGGATCTGGGAACAAGAAGGGTTAAAAGAGGCCATCTATATAAAGAACAAAAACAGGGAAAGTTAATAAGATGTAAGGGTAACAGTGACCAGGCAAGGACTATGGAAACCAAAACAAACGTCCGCCCCTTCTGTGGGCTGCATTCTGAGGACAAGCTATGTAAAGCAGTATGGGGGAAGTGGAGAGATAAATGAAGTCAGGTGATTAGAGCTCACCAGCCCATAAAATCATGATTCAAATTACGGATTGAAATTGGGCAAAAGGGACCAATCACAAAAGAGCAGATGGGGGACTACAAGAAGGTACAAGAGCCCATGTCCCCAAAACTTTAATGGCTACTCTCTTTCAGAGACCTCTCTCCACTGTGTGGGGGGAGGTGTTTTTGTCTTATCTTTCCTTGACTTAAAATAAATCTTTGTACTTCTATACTCACAGTTCTCTACTCTGCTGAATTTTAATTTTGTAGACAAGGACCCAATAAGTAAAACCTGCACCTTTTGGGGGCAGAAAAGGAAGAACTCAGTTACAGTACCACACACAAAAAAAAACATTTTGAGGAAAAATTTTACTGTTTTCTTACATGTTCTGTTTGCCTAGAAGTTTATTACTAGGCTTACATATATTAAAAATCCACAATTATCAGAGCTGGGAATGTAGCTCGGGGAAAAATGCCTGCCTGGCACACAAGAGGTCTTGATTTGATCCTCAGTTCTGCAGACATCCAAAGGAAAGGGAAAATAAAGAAATCCCTATCGCCCTCTAGTGGCCAAGATATTAAATACAGTATTTGGTAGGCTTACACAGAAAGATCAAAGTTTCAAGCCGGGCGTGGTGGCCCACGCTTGTAATCCCAGCATTCGGGAGGCTGAGTCCGGAGGATCTGGGTTCGCGGCCAGCTTCAGCTACTTAGTGAGGCACTCCGCAACCTAGTGAGACCCGGTTTCAAAATAAGAATAAAAAAAAATAGGGCTGGGGGTATAGCTTGGAGGTAGAATGCCCCTGAGTTCAATCCCCAGTACCGCAAAAAAAAAAAAAAAAAAAAAGATCAAAGTTTCAAAGTAATAGGTAAATATTCAAGACCCAATTTCAGAATAAAAAATAAGTTGGGCCAGGTGTGGGGGTGCACCTCTGTAATCCAAGTATTTGGGAGGCTGAGAAAGGATTGCAAGTTCAAGGACAGTCTCAACAACTTAGCAAGACTCTCAGCAACCTAGCAAGACCCTGTTTCAAAAATAAACATAAAAGGCACTGGGTATATAGCTGGGAGGTAGGTGCCACTAGGTTCAATCCCCAGTAACACACACACACACACACACACACGCACGCACGCACGCACGCACGCACGCACGCGCGACTGGACATGGGGTCTACACCTGAAATCTCAGTACTTGTGAGGCTGAAAAAAGGAGAATTACAGGTTTAAGGCCAGCACCCAGGAATTTAGGGAGATACTGTTTCCAAGTAAAAAATTAAATAGGGCTGGGACTATACCTCTGAGATTGATATCATGATTGGTAATCATGAGATTGCTCATGATTACCATCCCTGGCAGAAATAAAGGAATAAATAAACTAATTAATTAGTTAAAGTTATAAAAAGGCAGGTGCTATAACACAGAGGAAGTACTACCTTGGGTTCACACCCTGGTCCAAAACAAGATTGAAAAAAAAAAAAACTTTTCTATTAGATGCGTTATAATTTTATATCATATTGCGGTATTAGAAAAATGCACACAAAAGCTGGGCGTGGTGGCGCACGCTTGTAATCCCAGCATTTGGGAGGCTGAGACAGGAGGATCCGGGATCGCAGCCAGCCTCAGCTACTTAGTGAAGCCCTCTGCAACTTAGTGAGACCCTGTTTCAAAATAAAGAATATAAAATAGGGCTGGGGGTAGAGCTTGGAGATAGAATGCCCCTGAGTACAATCCTCAGTACCGCAAAAAAGAAAAGAAAGAAAGAAAATGCACACAACACTTGCTGCTCTTTCCACTGGGTCCCTGCCCCTCACCTTGGAGATCTTTGAGATTGGAATTGGAAATTTTTTAAGTTGTTCATGGCACTACTTCTACTATTGCATTCTTTATGCCTCAGTCCCCCATCCCTTCCCTAAACCCCCTGGAGTCTCTGCTCATCTGCCTGATGTTGCCCTATTTCTGAATATCTCTCTAGCTTCCACATACATTTACTCATTCTTTGGGACTGGGTATACTCACAGTATCATATTCCTGAGTTCTGTCCATTTTTCTGCAAATGGTGTAATTTTGTTCTTTATGGCTAAATTCCATTTGTGTGTATATACCAAAGTTTTGTGATCCATTCATTCGTTGATGGGTATCTAGGCTGATTCCATAGTTTGGCTACTGTAAATTGTGCTGCTATGAACATGGATATGAAAGTCTGATTATAATATTTTTATTTAATTTAACTTGGAAAGATTCCCAGGAGCAGTGTTGCTGGTAGGTCCATTCCCAATGTTCTAAGAAAACTCCACGCTGATCTCCATAGCAGCTATACTAGTTTGCAATCCCACCATCAGTGTAATAGGATTCCTATTTCTCCACATCTTAGCCAGCATTTATTATTATTTCTCTTCTTGATGATTGCCATCCTAACTGGAGTGAGATGGAATTTCAGTGTAGTCTTGATTTGCATTTTCCTGATTGCTAAAGATGATGAACATTTTTTCATATATTTATTGGTCATTTGTATATCTTCTTTTGAAAAGTATCTATTGTTTTCCCTTTGACATTATATGTTAATGTATCTTTAAAACTTCTCTACCATCACCAGTTGCAAAATATTCCTCTGAGGATATGGGGTTTTTTTTCTTCAAACATATGGGTAAGACCTTTGTGGTGCTAGTGTTGTCTATATTTTTCTTTTGCTTTTAGTTGTATTTATTTTTGTGGCACTGAAGATTGAACCTAGGAGCATTCTATCTCAGAGCCATGCCTGTATTTATTCTTTTGACTTTGAAACAGGGTCTCACTAGGTTGCTGAGAGTCTCGTTATATTGCTGAGGCTGTCCTCAAACTTGTGGTTCTCCAGTCTCAGACTCCCAAGTACTGGGATTATAGGCATGTGTTACCACACCTGGCTATTCCTTTTTCTTTCACTGTTGAGTTTGTGGTGCAAGAATAGAATGCAGGTCTTCATGTTGGGGTGAATCCTCAGTTCAGGAACTCAGGATCTGTAGGGTCCTTGGCTAATGTGACGGAAAAGAATTTCAGCACACGCCAGTCAGAGACATGGACAGAGGTTTATTTGGGGGAAAAAAAGGAAGAAATACACATTCAAGAGAGAATGTGGGCCACCTCAAAATGAGGAAGGGCATTTTGGGGAGTTCAGGGCTCTCTTCTTATAGGGGACTTTTGTGAGGGGTGGGCTAGAGGAGGTGCGTGAGGATGATCTCAGTCTGGTAATCCCTAGGCGGTTTATTGTGGTTGAGTAGTCCGGTCAGCTCTAGGGTGGATGATCTCAGTCCACTAGTCCCGAGGTGCTTCCTGGTAGTCTGGTGGTCTGGTCAACCTTAGGGTCCTTAGGTTGATTGGGGTCCTCATTAGCTGATTGACACATAAGCTGGAGAGTGTCCTAAGTTATCGTACCTGTCTTGTTATCAATGCACAGAGCAATTATAGTTTCTTTTAGTTAACTCCAAGATATACAGACTTCCCAGGAATTTGGGAGAGTGAGGCCTGGGAAAGAGAACCGGTTTGTGGAGTAGAGGCTGAAGCGCTTCAGCTCCAGGTTTTTTATATTAAAGTTATATATATATATATATATATATATATATATATATATATATATATATATTTTTTTTTTTTTTTTTTTTTTTGCGGTACTGGGGATTGAACTCAGGGGCATTCTACCTCCGAGCTATACCCTCAGCCCTATTTTTTATTCTTTATTTTGAAACAGGGTCTTACTAAGTTGCGGAGTGCCTCACTAGGTAGCTGAGGCTGGCCGAGAACCCGGATCCTCCAGTCTCAGCCTCCCGAATGCTGGGATTACAAGCGTGCGCCACCACACCCGGCTCTTAAAGTTATATTTTACTTTCCCTTCCTGTCTGTCTCCTTTCTACTTACTTATTTCTTCTATCCAACATCACTCAGGCCTGGCATGGCAGGTCAGTGCTCCACCACTGCACTCTGTATCCAGTGCCACCCCCTAGTGCTGTTTCTTTGTTTGGTACTGGGGATTATACTTAGAGGCATTCTACCTCCAAGTTCTACTCCCAGGACTATTTATTTTGAAACAGGGTCTTGCTAAGTTCTTTCTGGGGCTGGCCTTGAACCTGTGATCCTCCTGTTTTAGCCCCCAACTACTGGAATTACAGGTATGCATCACCATGCCCAGTTAGATTCTCTCTTTCTTTTTTCTTTTTCTTTTTTTCCTCTCTCTCCCTTACTTCCTTTCTTCCTCCCTCCTTCCTTTTCTCTCGCTCTTTCACTGTCTCTTTTTCTCCTCTTTTGGTGCTACTGGGGATGGAACCCAGGGGGCCTTATACTAGTGTGAGGTAGAAGAAATCAGTAGGTAGAAATGAGACAGACAGGAAGGAAAAGTAAAATATAACTTTGGTATAAGAATCTGGAGCTGAAGTGCTTCAGCCTCTACTTCCCAAACCAGTTCTCTTTCCCAGGTCTGACTCTCCTAAATTCCTGGAAAATCTGTAGATCCTATCGTTAACTAAAAGAAAGTATAATTGTCCTGTGCATTGATAACAAGACAGGTACAATATTTTGAGAAACCTATAATTTAGGACACTCTCCAGCTTATCTGTCAATCAGTTAATGAGGAACCCAATAAGCCTGAGGACCAGAGCACCAGGAACTGCCTCTGGACCACCTGACTGACAGGACTATCAGACCACCATAAACTGCCTTGGGGACCAGACTGAGATCATCCTCACATACCTCCTCTAGCCCACCCTTCATGAAAGTCCCCTAAAAGAAGAGTGCCCTGCACTCCCCCAGTATGCCTTCCTCATCTTGAGGTGGCTGCATTCTCTCTTGAGTGTGTATTATTTCCCTTTCCCCAAATAAACCTCTGTCCCTGTCTCTGACTAGTGTGTGCTAAAATTCTTTTCTGTCATGTTAGTCAGACACTGCAGCCGGGCGTGGTGGCGCACGCTTGTAATCCCAGCATTCGGGAGGCTGAGACCGGAGGATCCGGGTTCAAGGCCAGCCTCAGCTACCTAGTGAGGCACTCCGCAACTTAGTGAGACTCGGTTTCAAAATAAAGAATAAAAAATAGGGCTGGGGGTATAGCTCGGGGGTAGAATGCCCCTAAGTTCAATCCCCAGTACCACAAAAAAAAAAAAAAAAGACACTGCAGATCCTGAGTTTCCCAGCTGAGGACTCAGTCCAACACTACCTCTGGGCTCTGCCCCCAGCCCTATTTTTTATATTTATTCATTAGTAAACTGGGTCTTACAAGTTGCTGAGAGTCTTGCTAAGTTGCTGAAGCTGGCTTCAAACCTGTGATCCTCCTGTCTTAGCCCCCCAAGGAACGGGATTATAGGTGTGCACCACCATGCTGTTTCTTTTCCTTTAAAAAAAAAAAAAAAACTTATGGCTCATGGGGTTGGACCAGGATTTAGTGCTGGTCCCTGGGCATTTCATATCCACACTTTGTGTCTGGTTTCATACTCTCTGGATTTGTGCTCAGCTGCTCCCACAGGCTATGCTGCTGCTTTTGGCTGCCATGAGATTCTTGGTCCTTAACTCAGGTATGTAGCTTTGATCCAGTTATGGGTGATTCCATACCATGCCCTGTCTCAAAGCAGAGCAGGCATCTAAAGAATTGAAAGAGGCAGCTTCAAGCAGGCTGAGGTAGGCAAGCAATGAGATAAGAAAGTTACCAGGGGGAGGGGGGTGCGCTGGAGGACACCCTGTATTTTCTCAAGCAGCTATGCCCTGATTGGTGATGTCAGCCTGGTCCATCTGTCATGGGTAAACACACTTTCTGTGGGTTCTTGACTTCCTTGGCAAAAAGAATTTCAGCACACGCCAATTAGAAAAAAAGACAGAGGTTTTATTTAGGAAAATAAGGGATACAAGTTTGAGAACAGCGGCTAACTCAAGCGTGGGAGAGAGCCGGGCACCCCTGAGATTTTAGTCCTTTTATAAGCATTCAAAATGGGCAGGGGCTTGGTTAGAGGGGCACTAAGGGAAAATGCCTTTCAGATGTGAAGCTAGCCCATTGTGATTTAAAAGGCCTGGTGCCCGCCTAAGCAAATGGGCTCAAACAGCTCCAAACAGCTACCGGTCAGAGTAAACAATTCAGCAGCCCGGCCTCGGACTTGTGGCAGTTTTTCTTCCCAATTTGTCTCCGTTTTTCCTAAAATTCTATCTTCTCTGTTCCACCTCATCACATCCTTGTACTGAAAAGAAAGCAAGAATGTAAAAATGGCTACAGCCCTTTTGTGCTACACCTGGGCAGAAAGATTACAATCAGCGCCAAGGGCTACTCTCCAGTGCTTCCCCCTCCCCTCTCGCCGAGACTCGGCCTTTGTAGGCGGGAACATGAGCCGCCGCCTCGTGGTCACGGCAACGACGAGATTGGACACTCCCTATTCGAGACCTCGAGGTTGGGGAGGAGCCGGTGTCCTCTTTGGCAACACTCCTCTGCAGTTTTCTCCGCTGAAGCGCTCTCTCTTGTGTGTTCTCTTCTTCTAATATATCCTACCTCACTTTTGCAACTGCTTGTCCTCTGCTCATTTTTTTTCTAAGCAAGAACCCAAGACACGACCACCCCAACAGTAACATCTTTGGTGTCCGAACAGAGGGTTTTCAGAGAGACATAGACCTTGGTAAGTCTACTAAAAGGTGTGTTTTTGTTTTTCTTTTTTTTTTTTTTTTTTTTTTTTTTTTTTTTTTTTTTTTTTTTTTTTTT